>JAADVD010000560.1:0-14604 GCA_023334535.1 Pythium vanterpoolii
TGTTGGTTGTTGATGCAAAAAGCAAAGTGAGCATTGTCGTGATAGTCCATCGGGCGATGGATAGACCGAGGAGATCATGGAACGACGAGAGCAAGAGGGCATCACCAACACGTCAATCGCAAAGTATTATCTATGAGAGGTGATTACAAACATCATTGGATCAATATAGAAGGTTCGAAGTGTGAATGTAATAGATATGAGAGGTGATTCATATCTCACTTCAACATGCCGCGAGTGCGCTCTGTGTTTGTCCAGTGTGAGAAAAGCTACGGGTCGCATGACTGTGTCGGATAACACAGCCATGCGACTAAAATTTCAATGCAGAAGGCTGCGTGTTCTTTACTAGAATACAGTGGTGGCGTATTCTGCTGCAGTTGGTGTCGTCGACCCATGTCGCGGCATCGTGCGCTGTATGGTGAGGCATTTTCAACACAGAGACTAATGATTGACCCCAATGTCGAGTACAACTAGAGCTGCTCTTCCAGCCCAAGGGAACCCAGACCAACTCGGCCAGTGCCAGCAACCTTTTCGATCGGCAAGATCGAGTTGGAAAACGGGCGTGGGAGGCGCGTCCATGTTGCTGACGACGCGGGACGTCCACACTGCCATGATGGACGAGACAAGTCTGCAAGAGCCACTCGATCTCGCGGTGTACTGAAGACAATGGCAAGTCGACTCCGCGGGTTCGCTTCTCGGTGCTCATCGTCGACGCTGTTCACCGCTTCAGTCGCTGTCCACTCTGGTGGTCCCATGCACTGCGGCCTCAAGGGCCGTTGGCAAGATTGATGCCTTCGCTACTGTAGTCATATATGTAACCACCAACCGCTTTTCACAACAGCGCGTATAGTCCAACAATAGCACTCTCCTTGTCTTCCTCCAGTCTTTCACAGAAGCTTTTTTGCACGTACTGCTCCCGAGAACCAAGTGATGACGTCGCGGTTGCCAGCGTTCGGCGTCGGCGGCGGCGGCGGCGGCGCATCATCGTCGTCGCCGTCGTGGTTTACGCTTGAGGACGCCAAGGCCGCGTTCAACCTCTTCTGCTGCGTCTACGGCATTGGCACTTTGGGTATGCCCGCGAATTACGCCCGCGCTGGGCCTGTCTTTGCCACGCTCGCGCTGCTGTTCATGGCGTTTGCCAATGTCTACGCGTCAATCGCGATCTCGCGCGTGATGATCGTGGCCCCACCAAGTGTGCAGACCTACAGCGACCTCGGTCAGTGGGTCATGGGCAGAAGCGGCCGCTGGGCCGTCGTACTGTCCCAAATGAGCGTCTGCCTCCTCGTGCCCTGTGCGTTCCTCGTGCTCGGTGGGACGCTGCTCCAAGTGCTTTTTCCCCACGCGTTTAGCGCGTCGTTCTGGATCGTCTTCATGGCGATCATGGTGCTGCCTGCGTGTCTCATTCCCACGCTCAAAGAGGGCGCCGGCGTTGCGTTTGTTGGCTGCCTCGCGACGCTGCTCTCGGACTTTATCGCGATCGGCGTATTGGTCCACGGCATGGAGACCTCGACAGCCTCCCAAGCCTTCGAGGCGCCGGACGTGACGGTCCACCAAGTGCTCACGACGTTTGGGAATTTGTCGCTTGCGTACGGCGCCGGCATTGTGATCCCCGATTTGCAGCGGCAGCACTCACAGCCGCAGCGCATGCCACGCGTAATTGGCGTCACGCTCTCGTTCATATCGGTATTGTTCCTCGTGCTTGGGATGTCTGGCTATAGCGTCGTGGGCTGCCGACTCTCAGGGAACTTGCTTTTCTCGATTACGTTGACTACGAACCAGAGCGACACGGCGCCGTCGCCGCTCGGGTTCACGCCGCATCGCGGTGCTGTGGTCATGGCGTACTTGTTTATGCAGCTGCATATTACGGTTGCGTTTGCCGTGCTTCTCCACCCAGCGTTCTACACAGCCGAGCGACTGCTGCTAGGCTTGCATCGCCACCCTAAAGAGGACATTGAAGAAGAGGCCGGCGACCAAGTCAAGCTTTCTCAGACGATTAAGTCGGACGAGGAAATCACAGAGGATACGGAGGACACACACATCTCAACTACATCGCCCGGCCTCGCGCGGTCTGTAGGTCTACGCTGTGCCATTGTCGCGATGCTTGTGCTGCTCGCATTGGCGTTGCAGCACCATTTCCTCGAGCTAGCGGATTTTATTGGCGCGACCTGCATCTCGCTGAGCTGCCTCATTTTGCCGCTTGTGTTTTACGTGCGCGTGCTGGGCAAGACGCTGTCGCGCTTTGAACGACGGCTTGCCCTCGGTATCGCCGCTGTGTCGGCGCTCGTGGGACTGTACGTCGTTCTCTCGATCGTCGTTGGCTTACTTGAACCTCATACTACACAAGAGTCGGCGACTTTCCCCTTTTGCCCAAGCGTAACAACAAATAAATAACCGAGGCCAACAATAATCTAGCTCCTCATTAGAGCCAAGTATCTCAAAACAAGTCTACTCTTCTTCCGTTGTGGCAGCCTTGCTGCCGCACGCATGTCGTGCTGGTGTGGATCGAGAGCACAGTGACCATGAGAGGCCAGCCAATCGGAAAGGCAACGCACCCGCCGGCACGCAGCGCACCGCCTTTAAGGTCGCCTGGGTCATTTAGGATGGAGGTGGGGTCTTGTATTCAGTGTATCCGTTAGAGGCATCATCGTCTTTGAGTCTAACCGCGATCGACAACCAAACGAACGCCTTACGCTCGAGGTGATAATCCGTGGGTTGGTCGACCGAGCAAACGATTCTGAAAATGGAGTACGCAACAACCAGAAGGGAAGAAGAAGCCACTCAATCATGGTCGTCGTAAGTGTCGTGGTAGTCGACCGGGTTCGGATTGTGCAGCATCAATTCGCATAAAACACGTTGGTAGCGTTTGACCATCCGTCCACATGTGCATAAAACGACCAGTCTCAATTTGTCCATTCAACTTCCACTTGTGGAGCGTGTGATAATGAGACGTCGCACTGCGTGGGTCCTAGATAACTGCTCTTCTCACTACCTCCTCGTTATGGACGCGCTGAGTCGAGTCGCTGTGTCCCCAGGCACTTGCGGAACGATAAGATCCTCAGAGCATCTCCGCAGTGGTGCTAAATCACGATATTAGCACGGATTTTCAGCCCAGAATTCTCCACCGGTCACGCGGAAAGCGAGTCAAATCTGACACTTGAACTAAAATAATACTATTCTGGCGCGGAAATAGCAAACGGCGAAGAGAACAGTCACAATTCGTCGTAGTGCTAAATATGTAAGAACCGGTGTGACATCAATGCTAAAACCCATTTCTGCATTAATATTCCGAGTCGAAGTTAGCACAACCGGTGAAGCTGCCCTGAGCACAACCGATGGAGATGCTCTCACCCTCTTCGACCCGCTGAACTAGCCCACGTCACGGTGTCGCAGCACCGATTGAGCCCGCGTCATTGAACCCGAATGCGTCTGGACACGCGTGTCACGTGCATTGTTTTGGAGAAGCTTCGTCAGTGACGAATCATCAGTGACTTGAGTATCAAGAGACCATTCTAATGACGGCGGGCGCGGTGGAGAATTAGTTGTCATTACATGTATCACTGTTGAAAGATTATTATAAGTGACCTTTGGAGTATTACTCGTTTGAAACGCCGCGACTGGTCACACCACATTTCGGAAACTTGAAGCACGGATACGTAGATTCATCTTTCGGATTCCTCAAATCGCCTCTTCAAAGTCTCAAAATTTGATGTTCAGCTTTTCATCCAATCCGACTGTTCAATGCTTCGTCTGGACCAATCATTGCCTGTTTGTACCTCATCGTTTGACGATACAAAAAGCGACTCGCGTCGCGAGAGTCTCTTTTGGGTAAGGTGAGTCAGGTGAGTCACGGCATCTTCACCCGTTGTGCTAACTTCGAACCGGAATATTGATGCAATAATGGGTTTTAACATCAATGTCACACCGGTTCTTTCATATTTAGCACTACGACGAATTGTGACTTTTCTCTTCGTCGTTTGCTATTTCCGTGTCAGAATAGTATTATTTTAGTACGTGTCAGAATTGACTCGCTTTCCGCATGACCAGCGGAGAATTCTGTGCTGAAAATCCGTGCTAAAATCGTGATTTAGCACACGCGTGGAGATGCTCTCACCCATCTCCTCTGGAGACCACCCAGCACAGACTCAATGGTTCCTACCCAGACTACTGACTGTATGAACTCGTTAAATGCTACTTGAATCAAGCCTCGGGTCTCACCACCTTTATCGTCCCTTTCTTCCATCCTTCGGCTCCACCGCAATATGGACGCGTCCTCCGCGTTTCCGTCGTCTCAGGACGCCGCGCCTAGCGAGCATCGGCGGTCGGCATCGCTGCAGCTGCCGCGCATCCGCACTTCTCGCCACGCGGCCATTGCGACCCCCAGAGAGACCACGACCATAGTCGACAACGCCAGCAACGTGGACGGCCTCGCGCTGGAATCCTCTACCCCCCCAGCCGCCGTGACTGAAGACGTCGTGAGTCCGCTGTCGCCGACGGCCAGCGAGCGGCGACGAGAAAGCGAAGCGATCGCTGCACGCCGCGACACCGAAACAGCGTCCGGCACACAGCCGCTGGCACGACTGCTCGGCCGTCTCGACCTCGGCGAGCGGTGTCGCTGGAGCGGCCTTGTCATTATTGTGTTTTACGTCATGACCTCCCTGCTCTGGCCGTCGCTGTTCGTCTCGGCCATGGGCATACTGTGCGGCGCGACCGGTGTCGTGGCGTGCCACGAGCCGTACACCATCCAGAAAATCTCGTGGGTATTTGTGTACGCGTTTTTAAACGCGGCGATGATTGGCGCCTTGGTCTGGACGGCCATGGATCAGTTTTTCCTGGGCAGCGGCGGCGGGGCGACCAACATTAGTTATTTCTACACGGTCGCACTGCTTGTATTTAGTCTCGTGATCCACGTGCGCGCGTACCAGACGTGCTGGGAACTTATTGTGGAATGCCAGCTACTGCCGATGGTTTCAGCCGCGATGCTCCCCGAGTCATGGCGACGCACGCAGTCGCCCGTCGAAAGAGTACCCGCGCATGGAGGAGGCGTAGACCAAGCCAGTGGCGACACGCAGTTAACGGACGGCAGATCACAAGACAACGACGAGGACGACGAGGGTATGAGGTCGGTTGATGAGGACCGAAGCAGCAGTAGCAGCGTCCACAGCTTTGAGATTGATATCCACGCGTACCATCCGTTGACGTCGCCGTCATCTCGAGAAATGTCGAGGGCAATTTCGGTGTCATAACTGGCGTCACCGGGAGCTACGCCATTTCGAAGAATGGACGACGTCGCAATATAAAGGGGAAGAATTCAGTCTGGCGCACTCATCTCCTCGCTAGGAGAGAATATGCCCACAAGTCACGCCATATTCGAAGCTGCGACCCCACCGCCAAGATCAAGTGAACGTCGGAATCCAGGTCTCGTGCTTGCAAGACTGGAGTGACTTCGACAGCGTATGCCGCCGTCGTATCAGACCCACTGCTGCACCTCGAACTCGCAGATCACGGTTATGCAGTTCTTCCTATCACTCAACTAGGTGCGCCATCCTTATGTGGTCTCGACGCGATTTGCCGTGGGGGCTACTCGAACGCTGCCGGCATAATGCGAAGCCAGCAGAAATATGCGACTACTGACGCGCGGTGCCGTCCAACACAAGCATGGGTTGCTCAAGCGGAATAAACGCCACATACGTGGTCGATGCTACCTGGTTGCAGTATTGTGCAAACACATGGGTTTGTCGGCCAAGCGATACATGCACTGGACGTTTCATGCCAAGCCGACCAACCTCAGTACAAATGGCACATCGCTATTAGCATGAGCGACCACGAGGCGCTCATTTTCCGCCCGCTCTCGTGTTCGACACGATAGTCCGCACGGACAATGCGGATCGCGCCGGCGCTGTTCTGGAAGTATTAGATAGACGCGACTGTGCCGGTCGGTGATACTCAATTAGGAGCATTCTACTTGTATGCGATCGTTAGCATGACCGACAGGAATCTGACTATCTTCCAATGAACCGCAACACCATCGCTAGTTTCGATGCGCATTGTTCTCGTCCCGTCAACTCAAAATGACGGTTTAGGTATCCGATAGTGATGATCATAAATCAGAATGTCAGTCACATGACCAGCACTCTTTGACGCATATTATTTAAACACGATGCCAACTGTTACAATATACACCGCTTTTATCAAATATGGCAACCGGCTGTCAATTGGAATGGAGACTGTGGATCCCTTCGCCGGTTGAGATGCCTGCTCCTCGTCACCACTTCTTCTTCCTCCTCCACCTTCGCCTTCGTAAGATCTATGACGCTGACCGAACGCTCGCCGCTACTCGCGCACGATGCGCGTCGCCCGCCCGACGGCCGCAAGGCGCCACTGTCCAAACTCATCGCGCGGCGTCTCGTGATCGCGGTCGTCTCGACCGCTGCGTTCGCGACGCTGCTCTACGGCGGCTTTGGCATTAGTCTCACGGGCGTCGCGCGACCGACACACACGAACGACCTCTCCAGCGCCGGCGTCGGCGCCGACTGGTTCTGCGGTGAGAGAGACTTTGAAGCCGACTATATTAAACTTGCAAACAAGCATGACGACTACTATTTCTACTGGTTTGTGCGGTCGCGCAGCGCCAATGCCTCAACCGATCCGCTCGTGATTTGGCTCAATGGCGGACCGGGTGCATCGAGTCTCGCAGGGCTACTCACCGAGAACGGACCGTGTCTTGTCCAGCTGGACGTGACGACCAAGCGGAATGCGTACGCGTGGAACAACAATGCGAATGTGATTTGGCTAGAGCAGCCGTCGGGTGTGGGCTTTTCGTACTTTACCGACGATGCCGACCGGGACGCCACCGGTGACGACGTCGGCGCCAACATGTATGCGTTTTTGGATGGCTTTCTGGACAAGCATCCCGAGTTTGTGGGTCGCCCATTGTTTTTGACCGGCGAGAGTTATGCCGGCCATTATATCCCCGCAGCAGCCTACGCGATCTGGAACAAGACCAAGGCAATCCAAAAGCCCACGCACAAGCGGATCAATCTCCAAGGCGTGGCCATCGGGAATGGCGACCCGCATTTGTCGCTGCAGTACAAATACTCGGTCGACATGGCCCTCGACAATGCCTACAACCTTACGCTCCTCAACGATACGCAGATCACGCAGATGCGGCAGGACGCCGACGAATGTGCGCATTCGCTGGAGACCTGTCTCCCCTACACCGACGGACCCATGGGCTGTGAAACGATCTCTGGATCCTGTGATGAGATAATCCTGCAAGCATACGCTTATGCTGGTCGCAACTTTTACGATATCCGACAGCCGTGTGCGACAGCGGAAGAGTGCTCGGACACGGACGGCGGCGTGATGGAAAAGTTTCTCGAGTCGGATGCCGTCCAGCGTGGACTATTCCCTACGGGCGAAAGCCGTCGCCGCGGCAGCAGCGGTGTCTACGTCAACAGCGCGTTCCTGTCGTCTGGTGACTGGGCGAGGTCCTACGAACCCGAGCTCCAAGAGCTCCTCAACGACGGTCTCCGCATCCTCATCTTTGCCGGCGACGCCGACCTCGTGTGCAACTGGATTGGCAACCGCGCGTGGACTTTGATGATCGACTGGAAGAATAAACGCGGATTCAATGATGCGAAGGAAGTCGATTTTGTGGTCCCCATGGATCCGCTTGGGGAGGTGGCGGATGCGACGCCCGTCGTGGGGGGGACGGTCCGTCAGTTTGAGAACTTGGCGTTTCTGCGAGTGTTTAACGCTGGACACTTGGTGCCCAAGAATCAACCGGTGACCTCGTGGGTGATGATTGACCGATTCCTCAAAAACGAAAAGCTATGAGCCGAAAGCGTCACGTCCTTAAAATGGGAAGATAGTTGTACGTAAATTGCAATCCAATGTGCCTCCGTCTATACGTACCACCCACCCTCATTCGTTTTTATTCAAGATCGTTCGAGTCGCTCGGTTTTGCGTTTGCTCACTTTGCTGGCTCCAGATTTCGTGAATACGAATGCATTCTGTCAATCTCGTAGTGGATTATTGATGAATGACCTCGGATTTGTTGATATGGCATGTAGCCATCTCGAACTGACGTCCCTCGCGTTAGTGACAGCGGAGGGGGTCACTGTTTTCAAAGTTCTTCCACAATGAGAAAAACATTGAATCGCTAATGGTGATCGCTCGGGAAGATGCCGAGTGGAGCGCGTCGACGGCGACGTTGCCGCTGGACCAGAATACCCCGCGGCATTCTGTGGAGGACGAAGAGGACGACGACGACGATCTAGAGGACGATGACGAGTGGGCGGCGGAGCGTCCGCAGCAGAGGAGCCGCAAAGGCCTCCGCGCATTGTTGCTGGAAATGGATGTCGAAGACAAACCCATCTTGAATCGGAAGCCACAAAAAGCGGAGCACGATAGCGGAGGAGAGGAGGCGGAGGAGGAGCGAGGCGTGGCGGCACGTGTTGAGCTTCGCCACGCAGAGGAGCGAGTGCGCATGCTGGAAGCTCGCCTCTTGGATGCGGAAGAAACGATTTACCACCTTAAGGCCGAGAAACTGGAAGCGTGGCGGCGCGTCGAGAAACTCACACGCCTCAACAGCGGAAGAGGAGGTAGCGGAGCCGAGGGGACCGCCGATCAACCCAGAGGAGAAAGAGGAGAAGAGACCCTCATCGAACAGCTACGTGCTCAAGTCGAACATCTCGCAGGCCAACTCGAAGAGCTACAGACACACCACGCAGTGGAGCTGGAACAACAAACGGCGGTGATCCGAGAACAAGAACGCGAACTTCTTATTTTGAACGACCGCCTCACAACGACCCAATCGTACGCCGACGAGAAAACAGCCCAGTACGACCAGCTCCTCGCTCGTCACAAGCAAATCGAGTATGAACAAAAAGAAGAAGACGAAGACGATGATCCAGTGAAAATGATTGATGACAGTGGGGCGAGCGTGGACGAGACAGCCTCCCTACGTTGGCGAGAGGAATTGATCCGACACCCAACACCGCATTTCGATTTGGACTCGCCCGAGATCCAGTATCTCTTATCGGCATGGACCACAAATACCAAGAAAGTCCAGTATCTACGAGCGTGGCTCGTGCACGTCGCGCTGCACCATGACCGGGACCTGCCCATGGAGTTTCCTATGGGCATTGAACTGCCACGGCTTGCTCCCGAGGTCCGAGACGGCTTCCTCACGCTTGTGGTACCACTCTTACGCAAGCAACCGTGGCGCGAGATCCACGTGCACACCAAGCAGTACAACGATCAGTACCACACTGACCTCCGGATCCGCGTCGTGTCACGGCGACAATAAGGTGGCCTGTCTATTCCAATGGGTCTCTACAAGCGGCGATGGCTAGCGGTGCGTACAAGAGAAGAGGAGGGAGAAGGCGAGCGTCGCATGGAGTGGGGAGACAAAGTGGTGGAGGAAGCGGGCGAAGTCGTGCGCGTAATCGTTGGGGTTCGAGACGAAGCTGTGCGGGTCGAGGATGTGGTGACACGATGAGGAAGACGACGGTTTGTGGATAACAGCTTGTCGCGAGAAGATGAAGAAGAAAATGAAGCAGGCAATGCCGAGATGCGTTTGGTGGTTTTCTGAAGCTCCCGAAGTAGAACGGCGGGAAGCTCACTGTCTTTAGCATCGTGTGGACAAGATATCTGGACAGCGGACACACGCTTGACTGCCTGTGCGAGCAGAGATGACACCTTCTCGGCCGACGCGATCGCCCGTCCAAACGCTGGGAGCTGTGAGAGCTGCTGAAACGTGAGCACCAGCTCGAGCAGAATACGCAGATGAGACTGGTCCGTCGCCTCACTTACGGTACGAAGACCCGACGTGGCGAATTCCACCTCGGAGACGATCACAAGCACAAGGGCGTTTGTATCGGAAACCGCAGTCAGCATCTCGGGTACGTAGCTAAACATCCGAATGGCACGCACAATCTCCAGCACAATCGGCTGATGACGGTCTACCTCACTTTTGGAAGACGAGCTTGCTCTCAGTCGTGCGGAAGACTCTCGAAGAAGCGGGATCAGAACGGTCAGCACGCCATGACGATGGATCATAGCGTGGGCGATCTCGTCGCTGGGAGTTGTCGCTGACAGTGTCTTGGATCCATGAGGAACGGCGAACGCTTGGGTAAAGAGCGTGGTGAAGTCATATACCACCAAAGGATCGTTGCGCCATGCGTGAATGAGCTGCTGACACCATGACGTAGCTGCTGGGGCTTCTACAAACAAGATCTGAAGTGCTGTCTGCGGTGCGTACTGCAGTTGAAGACGACTCATCTCCAGCCACGTCCGACTCGCGTCCGAGGTCTTCAAGAAGTGAGGCAACATCTTCAGCTGCCGCTCCAATATTGATCGTGTCTGGAGGTCGTGGCTATGAAAGCTGGTAGAGACGACTTGTGGAGATGCCAAGAGTTTACACAGCACGTCCATGGCGAAGACCACGAGTCGCGAAAAGTTATAGTGCGGAGACAATGACGTGTGGCGAGCCGGAGGGTTGTTGAAACGATCCATCAGCTGCAGCATCTCGTTAACGAGTTCGATTTCAGAAGCTCTTTTTGATGATGCAAAGAGCTGGTGGAGCTCGACGCCGTGGAAGAGCGAGACAGTGGCTTCAAGCGTGGCCTCCATGACGCGTGGTGACTCGGGGTACGTAGCACGTGCTACCTGAAGAATTGTCCACAGGCGGATGTGGCCAGCTTCCAGTTGGAATCGATGCACCGCGCGGCTCCAGACCGTGACCACTCTGCACGCAAACCACACGATTTCTTCTTCGGTGTGGAGATACTCCTGCAACACAAGCTGAAGCGTTTGTACGGCATCGGAGAGTGACGAATGCCCAGTGGATAACGAGAGTAGTGCGGGCGAAGATGTGTGTGACGTGAGAAGCGTATGAAGCTGCACGAGACTCGTGAGGACCGATTGCGGATCGCTGCCGTGGCGTTGCAGCTCTAGCACGGTCGATGCAAGCGCGTGGGGAGACGTCTCGTGAACCATCCAAAGGCTTTGAGCTGCGTTTCCACGGTAGTTCACAAAAACCACGGTCAAGGCCGTGGCGGAAATGTTCCCGTTGTGGATTGGCGAAACTGCTAATTATAGCGTTCACTGTCCGCCGTATTCCGGAATCCTGAGGTGCCGAGTATGGCAAAGGCCATGGTGACTCAGGCAGAGCCTGCGATGGAAGCCGTCACCAACGACACGTGCACTACCATCCTCTCAGATCCCCTCGCTCGACACGACGTGCAAGCAGATCTTTACGACCAGGTCTCTATCATCCCCGGCCGCCTCGACTATGGATTGATCCCCTCAGCTTCCTACAGCCGCATCAGTTCGACTTATGCCGCGCCTCCCCCAGCAGCGACGCCACTACCAATCGTACAGGGCGAAGAGCCGGATACGCTCTACGTCACAGTCGATGATCACCTTGTCTACGCTCGGTTCTTTGCCGACTTTGGCCCACTCAATCTCAGCCAGACCGTCCTCTTTTGCCGAGCAATGACATCGCATCTATCAACGTTCAAGCACGTGCTCCTCATAAGCAGCAACCACCCGCACAAGCGCGCCAACGTGATCACGCTGCTCGCTCTCTTCCTCGTGGTTGCTTACCAGAAAACCCCGCAGCAGGCAGTCGCTTGGTGCCGCTCGCTGCGACCGGCGCAGGGTTTTCGGGATGCGGCTTGCGGATTGAGCTCGTTCTTTCTCACCGTCTTTGACTGCGTGTGTGCAGTCCACAAGGTGGGTAATCTCTTCGGATTGCAATTGTTCCTGTGGACTGATTCCTCGTCTTCTGTTCATTTGTAGAGTAGGCGATCCGTGCGTCGATCTTTGACTATGCGACCTTTCGCCTTGATGAGTACGAGTACTACGACAAGCTGTACCACGGTGATATTAACTGGATCGTCCCCGGCAAGCTACTCGCCTTCAGTGGACCGCAACGCGACCGTACCATCCTCGACACGGACGGCCGCACGACCCTGCTCGCATCTGATTACGCCAAGGTGTTTACAAAGCTCGGTGTGAGCTGCGTCGTGCGCTTCAACGAACCCACCACGTATGATCGACGCGCGTTTATTCAAGCCAACATTCGTCACGTAAGTGTTCTGCTACTGGATCCTGAGAGGGCACTTTAATTCTGATGATAGTTGTATGGTCAGCTCGACATGGAGTATCCCGACGGTGGGAATCCCCCGGACGAAATCCTATTCAAGTTCATTCGCGTGCGTTCTCGTGGGTTTCGACTCGATGGTAGTTCTTGCCTACTGATTTTGGACTGCTGTAGACGTGTGAGCGCGAGTCGGGGGCCATCGCCGTCCACTGCAAAGCCGGACTCGGTCGTACTGGCACCAACATTGCCGCGTACCTCATGAAGATCCATCGCTTCACGGCCATCGAGGCCATTGCGTGGTGCCGCATTTGCCGCCCTGGCAGTATTGTCGGTCCCCAGCAGCAGTTTCTCGTGGTGAAGCAGCCCCAGCTATGGAAAATGGGGACAGACCAAGAGGAGAAGCAATCTCAATCCAAGGAATTAGCGACGATCAAGCGGCAGTCGTTTGCAGCTGTACGGGAGCGACTACCGTCCGCACAGTCGACGCTCCATGGGACGCTTAAGCAACCGCTTCGGCGAGAAGCGTCAATATCAAGTCGGGGAAGGCTTGTCGTGGCGACCACGGCCTCGAGGAAACCGCCACCTGCATTACGTTGAGGAACGACTTTACAACATGCAGTGCAAGAAAGTACTAGTACAAGTGATATAAAAAAACAGTACCGACTGTTGGGTGGTCTCTGAGATCTGGCAATCGCCGAGGGATCACTGGAGAACAACACACTCAGGCGTTTAGTCGAACAACACAGAGCCACGATATGGAAGCAACCCATAAACCTTTCTCGCCATCAGCGACGGCTCTGTGTCGCTTCCATTCTGCCCCAGTTCACTCCAGCACAGAAGTTTAACACACTGTGTTGCGACCAGTAGCTTTTCAATGCTGACAAACACAGAGCCAATCAAAGCGCAGGTTGAAGTGCGAGAACGCGCACTTCTGATATCAAATGCACCGCCCCCCCCCAGACCCTTCAACGTCCAAAACACCGTCTCAATGACCTCTCACATTCGATATGTTCGTTTGACGTGTTGAGGATGCTTCCACGCTCTGCGTCTTTCCAAGATCTCGTTGGTCTGTCTACCCATCGACAAAAGCGACTTACACTTCAATGCTCACTTTGGTTTTTGCGCCGACAACCATCAACCACCAACCAGCAAGTGCCGATCCCCAACGCGCAACGGACCACCATGTCCCAGTTGAACGGCCGGGTGTTTTCCCGTCTCCACCAGTACGAGGCGCTGCCCAAGGACCACCAGAGTGAAGTCGAGCGTCTCGAAGCCTACCTCTCGTCGATTCAGACGGAGATTTTCGATTCACACCGAACGCTCTCGCTCAAGTCGATCTACGGTGCCCGTGCGCGTCACCTGCTCGAGAAGATTGAGGCATGGAGCAAGACCAATGGCCACATTGGCGCGTCGACGCACGCGTCAACGGGTACAACCGACCAGCCAGACAAGCCCAAGTTTCTTAAAAACTACGAAGCAGCGACCGGCGGGGCACCGTCGAGTATGATGCCGCCGGGCACGGACCACGTGGGTGGCCACCACAGTGCGCACGCTAAGCAATTGCTCGATGCGCTCGTGCTCAAGGGCTTTTTGACGCCCAAGAAAGAAAAGAAGCCCGACGACGTGGCGATTGCCGAGCAAGATGATCTCGAGTTTAAAGAGTCGGATCTCCTCGTTGCTGTGGGAAAGAATCTCACGATGCCCAAGGGCTCGACATCAAAGCCGACAACAGTCTGGGACATGGTTGACGGCGCAGTATTTGCCGGTATGGTCAAGCGCAAGGCGAATCTGATTGAGAAACTGGCGCACGGCAAGGACGTCTATGTCTTGGTCAACGACCGCCACAAGAACGTGACGATTTTCTCGACAGACCTCAGCCGCAAGCCGCTCCTACAGCTCAAGGCGAGCACGCTCAAGGTGGCGCTTGACGCGTCGCACTTTCAGCACGGCGTCAAGCTGTGGAACGAGAGCGACAATGAGTTGGTGAGTGCAGCGAGTCCGCATGTGAGCGATGCGCTGATGCACGCGCTAGTGGCCATTGGGGTGAGCCAGGATACGCTTCAAGCGACGCCACACACGGACAAGATTCACCGTGAAGTCAAGGATGAAATTGACGTCGACGGCAAGCACTCGCACATGCACGGCACGACCGGCACGACGAAGCACGAGCACGGTGCGACAACGACGTCGCGCGGCGCGCATGGTGTGCACGGGTCGTCAGACACTCACCACCCTGTGGAAGCAATGAAGGACAAGATGACGCCATCCCACGACCACGGTATTAACCAAGGAATGGATGATGCCAAGTATGACAAGTCGCACTCGACTCGTGGTCACGCCGTGGCCGGAGGGGCGGGTCTGGCAATGGGTGAGGGTATCCACCATGCCAAGCATGATCAGACGCACACGACTCGCGATCACGGTGCCAACCAGGGCATGTACGGTACGACCAATATGTCGCCGAAGTCTCACCACCCCGTTGAGGCTTTGAAGGACAA
>JAADVD010000561.1:0-14555 GCA_023334535.1 Pythium vanterpoolii
AGGTTGGGATAACACGAGACACTAACAAACAGAGTCAAGGCTCTTCTGTGTGACATCTTTCACAGGTAAGTAAGTACACTCAGCACTGCTCTTTTCTGATCGCTGTCAATATATATACACCCGCCTATCGCGAACAGTAGTAGCTATTGACTATTGGGTCAAATACTGTACTAAAGGGCAGGTGGTTTGTGACAAGTGGCCATCTGCTGGTCATTCACAGTATTACTACTGACTGGGGTCTGGGTTTGCTCGATTGCGCCATGTCGCCTGCACTGACACCTACACACAAACATGGACGACAAAGACCTTATCCTAAGGGTCACTTAAGGAATCCCACCAAAATACGTTCTCCCAAGGTCACTTCGGGCACCCCGCGTCCTACACTTGTGATTAGTATGGAGTCGCACACAGTACAGTACTATCCGGTGTTGGTGCATCATTGGTCGATGCTCTGGAAACCGTGAGGTTCTCCCGCATCCCTTGGACTGTAGACTTGGGACTCGGGATGCCGGATTCTGGATTCTGGATTCCAGAGTCGCCTGCTCTGGCGTGCGTTCACCGCGTCGACCAGTCGATCGACTGGCCGCTCGTAAGGTCGTCAGGATCTTCTGCGTTTGCTGCGTGGTCGGAATCCGGTACTGTACTGTGATACCTACAGTACAGGCGGAAATGGAGAACTCCACTTTCAAATCCAGGCATATCTCTGACGTCATGTCTGCGGATCCAGATCGAACAGGCACACGTACCGAACGTTGCGCGAAGGTGACTCTAAAGAAGAAATGTCGTTCGATGGTCGCACCAAGATGCGCAAAAGTGACTCGTCACACAAATGGGTCGTGACCATCATTCCAGAGTAGTTCAACTCAGCGGGCATCCATCAACGAGGCAAGGAAGATGGCCCGGCGTCGCACGCACGCACGCCACTTGCGCACGCATGTCCCTTGGGGAGACGCGTCCGCGAGCAGAGCAGCACTGGCGCGTCACACCCCACGCTGCAGTCAGCTCCATACACTCGATTCCACTTGCTGATGCGGCTGGTTCAGCGAGTACTACAGTGTAGTCGTCCGCCCAGGCGGCTCCAGTCAGAGGGGATGCCGAGACGACACAGAAAGCTGAGGAGGCGTCGTTCGGGATGTCCAGGTGGTATCATACAAGCGAGTGGCGTGGAGGCGATATAAAGGAAAGCAAAACGACCCATCGACCCCACGATTTCAATCGCTCATTCCATTATTTTGTGCCGACCCCACAATCCCCTCACCAGTACCAGTTCCATTCGTTCCTTCACCATGGATGTCCCTTTTCTCCGGATCTCCACGTCGCTGGTGTGTATCACTCTGCTTATGACCCTCTTCTCGCTGGTCGCGGCGCAGACCTCAACGCCGGCAGGTTGGTTTGCCGGCGACGGCACGCAGTACACGCTAAGCAATCCCAGCAATGGCAACTGCAATTTCATGTCGTTCCCCGAAGAAGCCAAAACCAAGTACGCTGCGCTCAACAAAGCGCAGTTCAAAAGCACGACCAACTGCGGCCGTTGCGCGCAAGTCTCGTGCGTCGACGCCAAGTGCTCCGGCGCAGCCCAGAAAAGCGAGATTGTTCACATCGTGGACCAGTGTCCTGAGTGCGTGCGTGGCGACCTCGACCTATCACCCGACGTGTTCAAAAGTATCACCGGTCATGAGGGCAACCGCCTCAAGATCCAGTGGAAGTTTGTCGACTGTCCCGTGACTGGCAAGATCCAGTACTGCCTCAAAGAAGGCAGCAACACGTTCTGGACCGCGGTCCAGCCGACCAACTTTCTGGTCGGCATCCAGGGTCTCCAAGTGAACGGCCAGTCCACAACTATGGTTGACTCGGCCTACTACTTTTTGCGCGACGGTAAGAGCGCGTCCCAGGCCGACCTCTCGGCGCTCAAGGTCACGCTCACGAGCGTGAATGGCGAAGTCTTGGAAGAGACGATTTCGCTCGCGGGCGGCGGCTGCGTCGACAGTAAATTTCAGTTCTCCAAGGACCGCGCGGCCGACTCGGCGGCGGATTTTAGCGACCAGACGCTGACCCACGACGGCGGTCCGGTGACGCAGAGCACGCCGAGTCCAGTGGTGACGACACCGGCTCCGACAACCGCGAACCCCACACCAACGCCGGAGCCAACGCCGGAGCCAACACCAACAGCGACGCCTACGCCAACACCAACGCCAACGGCAAGTGAGACCAGCACGCCTCGCCTTCGCGGCGCCGACGAATCCGGAGAGATTCAACCCACCATGGATGCACCGACACCGACGCCGACACCAACGGTGTCGCCATCAGGTGCTTCTGTCGCAGTTCCGACAGATCAAGCTGGTGACGTCCACCAAGCCGTGACGCGCTCGGACAACGACGACCACGCGACGAGTCCCGTGTTACTCATTCTATTGATGCTTGCGTGCACGTGCGTGTTCGTGCTGGGCGTGCTCGCCGTCATTGTCAAGTACAAGCGCCGCCTCAAGCGCGAGTCGCAGGCTAAGCACGACGTCGAGCACGTATCGGAACTGCCGCGGCTCATTGTCAAGCAGACGTCGTACGAAGAGCTCGAGACGCCATCGCGTCGTGCCGACATTGCGGTTCTGTGAACGCAGTGAGGGCGGAGAAGCATAGCCAAGGTATTGAGGAATAGTGATAGGTTTAGTGGATAGTGATTGTAGCATGTAGTGTAGACAGAGATGGCTAGTCAGGAGAGTCGAGTATCAGTATTTAGTGAACAGCGAGTCGCAACGGTATAATGTAAGAAGGCATGTGGTGTCCACAGCAACCTTGGCCCCACTATCACGTGTCTGAACCGGTGACCTCTTACACTAAGAGGATTCACAGCATCCACCTGGCCGCACGTACTATTATAATCGCTGGTCGAATCGGTCGGCCACGGCAATGTGTCAAGGCAGTGATCGCTGGAAGGATACGGTAGCAACCGTATGGCGGCAAGCTGGACGCGATCACCTGAGAGAATTGGGAGTGATGGTCGTGCAACTGAGATGTCCAAGGGATCGGATCAGAGTGATGGTCTAGAAGTTGGCGGTGTTTCGAAAAAGCTGGTCAGCACGATTTGGAGCTTCTCCCCTTCCCACACCATGTGGGCGGGCGCTGGCGTAGGCGAATCACTCACGCATTGTTATAGGGTTTGCATGCACGGACCACCACTGCTACCCATCAGCCCAGCACGGTCGTCAGCGTGCGCCTGGCCAAGCTGATCAGGGACAGAACTGGTAGCTTCTGGTCGCCACTCACGAGTTATTATACCAACTCGGTTCTTCTTCTGTAGAAGCGTTTCAGCTGCTAGTGTGAGGAAGCATCACAGCGCTGTCCGCCCAAGGCGGTTGGGTTGATCCGTCCTCCTCATTTCCACTCTCGCACAGTCCCACTTCACCTTCTTCATCTGACCCCACTCACCATGGCCACCGTCGTCCCCGTGTCCCACTCGCACCGCTGGCGCAGCCGCAGCCGCAGCCGCAACCAAAGCGCCGACGCCTTGTCGGCCGCAGATCTCCAGATCTATGTCCCTGTGGACCACAATGCGAATGAAGAAGACGACGATGAAGACGACAGAGAGTATGATAATCTCCAGACGTCACCGTGGCTGGTGGTGCCCCAAGGATTTGTGTCGCCAATGCAGCAGCGCACGTCCGTAAGCCAGCTGACGTCCCCAGCACCACTAAGCGGTCCACATTCGTGGCAAAAAGCCTTGGAAATGCGACGCGCCACGGGCTTCGAATAACAATCACAGTAGAGTAAACGTTTCCATGTTCGTTGCGTGTAAATGAAAGAGCAAACCGTTGAAATATACCTCCTCCAGGACTCTCTTTCTCGCCTTTCTCGCTTTACTGCGATCGCTTCTTGTACCACTCGACCACGCGCGGGTGCTGTGCCACGGCGTCGTACGCTTTCATGAGCTGCGCGTACGGCGCTACGTCTTTTTCATCCAGAATAGTCGTCTTGAGGTCCAGCACCATGTTGTAGATAGCGAGGTCGGCGATTGTGAGCGTCTCCCCACACACCGCGTAGACTCCATCGGCCTTCCCAGCCGTGGTCTTCCACTGCTTGATGCGATTGTCCAGCATCTGCAGCGACTTGGGGATCGTCGTTTTTAAAATCTCGGCATATGTTACACGCTTTTTCTCGGCGTCTTGCTCGTGGTGACACCGGTACAAAACCGTGTCGAGCTCGTTCACGTGGCCAATCACTTCGTCAATCTTGATGGCCGTGAGCAGATCGTGCGATGGGTACAGCCCCGTGAGTCGCCCAGCGTACCGCAGCAACGCGCACGACTGGGCCCCAAGGACCGTGCCATCACGCGACAGCACTGGCAGCTGGTGGTTAGGGAACGACGCCTTGCGACTCTGGAACGCATCGTTCGAAAGCCGCTCGTCGTTAAAGGCGACACCACCAATACAAAGGGCGAGGCGAATATGTTCGCCACGCCCGACGCAGTCGAAGTACGAGAACTGGAGGGTTCCGAACGGGGTAGGCACGGGGCCTTGGCTGTTGTCGATAGTCTCTGGATGCTGGTGCTGGATCGGAGCGTTGGCCCTGGCCACGACCTTGTCGTGGATCGCGACCATGGTCTCGTAGTCATTAATTAGTGTGGTTGGGATGTGGTCGAGCAACCCTGAGCGGAGAAACACCACGTAGTCCCACACTAAGACCTCGTGGACATAGACGTTGGCAGAGTTCGCAGCAAAAAAATCCGTCGCCGCAATCGCTTTCAGGCGAGTCTCAATCAACTGCAGCGCCGTGGGCAGTGGCCCCGCCAACAACGGCTCACGCATTCGCTGGATTTTCACAGGATCTTTCTCGTCGAAACTGGCTTGGAAAAGCCGATCGAAAAAATCTTCAAACGTCGAGAGCAGTTCGTCCACTTGCATCGCCGCAATGGTTTCGTTGGGAGGCGGGTACAGGCCCGCGAGCCGCGCGGCGTACCGCAAGAGCCCTTGGGTCTCGGCGTAGACCTCGCCGTTCACCTCCAACACTGGTATTTTGCCGTACGGGAACGTACTCTTGAGCTGCGCAAACTCGGCAAACGCGATGCGGCGGTCGACGAACGGCACGCCGCCTAGCGCCAGCGTCTTGCGAATCGCTTCGGCGCGACCCGTAATGTCAAAGTACGTGAGCGTGAGCGACGGGAACGGCGCCATGCTGGAGGTGGGAGATGGAATTGTTGGTGGGGTGGTGCTGGAGAAAGTGGCAAAAGGAAATGTGGGAAGACAATGGAGGACGATTCACTCACTTTTCTTTTGGGTACGTGCACCACTTCAGCAGTGTGGGGCAAATGCAATGATTGCGTGCGGCACGACAACTGCTATCTTAGTGATACCATCTTTGTTTGCAGTCTGTTGCATTTGAACATCAGCTGCCATGCACTTATTTAGTACAGTATCCATATGAAGGTCTCTGATATTGCAGTTGGATTGCTAATCGCTGGACATAGTTGTTCGAGACCACATTACGCCGTGACTGACCGCATGGCCTTGGACTCTACGAACTGAAGTGCGAGTTGCAGTGCTTTCTCGCTGCTTTTCTGGGCGCCTTCGGTGCTGCCCGTGCAGCCTTCAAACGCCGTGATAAAGTGTAGTATTTTGCGCTGCAGCAATTCAAACGACCGCGCGTCAGGACACACCGCTGGAGCACTCGTACCAGCAAGTAACGCTGCTTGGCGTCGTGCGACAGTCTCCAAGTGGTGAACTTGATGGGCCACGAGATTGAATGCGAGTCGCTGGATCTGTTCAAACACAGGCAGCAAAAAGACGTTGCTGAGGAATGCTCGGCGCTGGCTGGTGTGGGCTGAACCCTCCTGGATCAGCACTGCAAGCGTCGAGACTCTGGCTTCAAATGATGCCAGCGACCGGTTGATCGACGCCAGGATCTCCATCATGCAGGCCGAGACACTAAGCCCATCAGCGTCCCCCAGTGCAAGTAAGCAGCGCTCCACTCGCGCGTCAAACTTATCAGCCGGCTCTCGCTCCGTCTTACAATGCGTTAAATTAGTATGGTGCTGAAGCTGTTGCGATGTGGTACGAACTTTGCCTTCAAGGGTGACGAGGTACTCGACAAACGTCTTTGGTTTTGTCACTGGCGTGGTCATGAGACTGCGGTCGATAAAGCACGCAAATTCTCGGATACGAGAGCGTTTATCAATGATACTCAGCATGACCTCGGCTGCTTCATCCGGTTCTCTATGAGAGAGAAACTCGAGTTGGGAAAGCTGGTCGGCGTTGGCGAATGAGGTGGTTTCCACATCCGTGAGGCGTGCGTGAGTCCATCGCCTGGACAACAAGCGGAAGGACGCAAGGCGGCTCTCACAGACGGCGGCGAGCCGTTGAAGCTGGACAAACGGATGGAACGAACTGCCGACCAAGTCTTCAAACAGAGTCACAACTGCATGGCGCTCAGGAGGTCGCTGGCGCTTTGCAATGGCGTCCTGAGATTGATCTTCGTTGTGGTCGTAAACTTGACACAGCGAGACCCACGTTAGCAGCACTAGCTGGCTGATCACGGATAAGCGCTTAGGGTGCTCTCGGTCCACGCACAAGAGTGTAGAGAGATCAGCTTCGCCGTGACACAGCTTGGCGCGCACGTTGGGTCCGATCGCCATCATAAACAAATCCAGACCCACGGCCAACGCGGCCCGAGGCATGGTGTGGTACAGCGCGTTGAGGTTGGTCGCATCGTCGCGACCATCAATTACCGAGTGGAGAAGCACTTGGTGTTTGTCGCGCTGGCCAAAGCCGTCGAGCGTCGAGTAGTACTGGTCGATCTGCGCGACCTCAAAATCGTCCAGTGCGAGGCCATGAAGTGAGGCATTACAGCGGACAAACTGGATCCGGATCGCGTGCTCCAGCACCGGCAGCAGCGCATACAAGCACCAGAGCTCGTCGCCTTCGTCCACGAGGGAATGCAACGCGCGCTCGACGAGTCGTTCTCGTCCACGTGGAATGAATCGACTGGATCCACAGTCGAGAGGGATCAGTGTGAGGAGATTCTGTGATTTCTGGAGCTCGTCCAGTGCGTGCTGTAGCTCGGTTGGTATCCGGAAGCGGTCGTCAAAGACGTGTAGCTGGAATAATCCGGAATCACTGGGTGGTGCATGCGCGCGACGGAAGAACCGCGGCAGTTCCAGCAGCACGACTGCCGTGAGGCACGCAAAGCACCGCGGAAACTGCGCCGGCACTACAAAGCCGTGCCACACGAGGTTTCTCAGATTCAGCCCGGATGGCAGAAACAATATCTTGAGCAGCACAATCATGCCTGGTGGTAATGCTGTTTGCAAGACGCTCGAGTGGAGCAGGTCGCGCAGAATCATGTTCTTGGTCTTGGTCCCTGCTGCGCCGGTCTCGCGATGGTGGTCGTAGTACAAATCGTACAGCGTCTTTTCCAGTACGGTGATGAGTATGAGAAACCCCATGTAATAGTCTCCGTCCTCCAGTCGGAGACACGCCATGAGCTTCCGCACAGTTGCGCCGTGCACGAGCGTCGTATCGGTGGAAAATTGCTCGACGGTCTCACTTTCTGACAGAGCGAAAAGCGCATCAAAAGCGACTTCTGCGTGGTGGGAGAGCGTCCACGCGATGGGGATATGCTGTGTCGGATGAGCAGCGTCGTCGACTGGCGGTACAATCGCTAGAAATCCATCCCAATCAAGAGAGGCGTAGCTTCCGGAGGTGGCGTTGTGCTGGATGGAGAAGAGAGGCACAGCGACAGCGATTGCGCGTCTCTCGAGCAGCGGTAGACGCCAGAAGCTAAATAGCGCGTCGTGCACTGCCCAGGACAACGAGGGCCGGAAGCGCAGTGCACACAGCGGTTCCAGTTGTGCGCATCGGTGGTCCATTGCGCAGGGGTCGGTGGGTAATGTCACAAATTTTGATGGCTCCACAAAAGTGACTCTGGAACACTTCCTACCGCACTGGAGTGACTGGGTCCAATGTCACAAACGCGTCAAATCGTGGTCTGATCAGGACTGGACAGCCGAAGGTCCCGCGCAACATGCGCCAAGTGTCGCGATCTGGTTTCCGCCGCCTCTGCATTTTTCCCTCTACTTGCGAGAGCCGCTTCGGGTCCGATGGGTCGTTGGTGACGTCGTCGCCGGGATGGCCCATCAGAATTCTACATCCTGGAGACCCAGTTTTCCATTGGCAACGCGGTTCTCTACTGCAGACGCTCTTGCTCTTTCACTCTCCTGGAAAAGGTATCTCAGTGGCTATCCCAATACTAGTATCTGCTTTGGTGCGCAGTGGAACTGCACGGCATCTCGCTGATCCGGAAGATGTGGAAGTTGTGAAGTACAATTTCAGTGCAAGATCACG
Organism: Pythium vanterpoolii; assembly: GCA_023334535.1. Lineage (NCBI taxonomy): Eukaryota > Oomycota > Peronosporomycetes > Pythiales > Pythiaceae > Pythium > Pythium vanterpoolii. Next base: position 8,331 of record JAADVD010000561.1, read on the forward strand.
GTCGCACGTTGACTGCACGATGCCGAGTTGAACCAGACTCAGCGGCATAAGCCTGTCCACGAATCAGCGCCATTGCTTAGCCGTCACTCCGACTCTGAAGCATAATCTTCAGCTCTATCTGCTAGGATGCCTTTATGCCATGGCTGGAGACAATTTTGGAAATGACAGAAATTTTCCAGGGTGACGTTCGATCATCTCGAGTGGTATCCGCTGCCCCGCAGTCCAGATTCATGAACTTCGAGTTCAGAATCCAGTCTCCAGTAACCGAAGTTCAGAGTACAGAGTACAGAATCCAACGTCCGGAGTCCAGAGTCCAGAGTCCAGAGTCCAGAGTCCAGAGTCCAGAATCCAGAATCCAGAGCCCAAAATCCAGAATTCAGAATCCAGAATCCAGAATCCACAGACCAGGATCCATGTATCCGGTATTGACGTTCACTGATACGCACGCCACTCTGTCACTTCCGCTCGAGCCGCACGTGCAAGAGAAAAGCCAACTGATCCCGTCAATAATAAAAGGTTCGGTCTCTGCAAAAGGGGTGACTTCCCGCCGACACCATTATGGCCCAAAGCTTACACTGACTCACTCACTCTGCCAAGGCTTACACTGACTCACTCACTCTGCGATTGTCTGGTTGGACTGATTCGCTGGTCGCAAAGTAGGCCGTCGTCCAGTCGGTAGGTACTCAAAACTCTACAGTACCGTAGTAGCGACTAACATCCACAATGGCGATGCCCAACTTCAGCAATCCGTTCGCGCCGCTCAACCTCACGTGTGAGGCGCGCGCACAGCTCACGGAGCTCGGGGAGCTCTTTATAGACAAGGCGCTGGCCAACTACGAGCAGTACCTCTTCCAGAACCAGCGCGAGCTCGCGGCTGGCGAGTGGCGGTTTCTCCGGCAGCACGAAAACGTCCGAGTCTACCGGCAGCGCAGTGCACGTGCCCAAGAGCGTGCGCGCGCGCGGCGGACAAGCTACAACAGCGTCGGCCTGAGCAGCCACCCATCGTCGTCGTCGCAAGAGCCACCGTCTACGTCGGACGACGAGAATGAGACCTACGATCTGCTCGAGGCCCCCAAGCCCAAGCCACCGGATCTCCCCGTCATGCTCACGGTCGGGACGCTCACCGGTGATCTCATGGACACGATGTACGGCGTCGTGAATCCATCCCTCGATATGATGCGCATCCAGACGTCGTACATTGACAGCGTCAATATTGTCAACGCCGCGATCCTCGAGACGCTGCAAGAACCGACGCCGCAACACCCGTTCAACTGTATGCGCGTGCGCTGGACCATCAAAGGCCAGCCGCTCCACATCCGCAGCATTGTCAAGAACCGCGACACCGTCTATCTCGAAGCCACGGGCCTCACGCGGCTCCCTACCACCAACGACGTCGTGGGCTACCACTTGCTCCACTCGGTCAACTTTCCCCAGACCCACACGCTCGACGACTCACTGCGGGGAAACGTTTCGATCTGCGCCGTCTACCGCCAACTGAAAGACAACGTCGTCGACGTCTATGCGCGTGGGTTTCTCGATCCCACCGGTCGCATCCTCCGCTCAATCGTGGTCAAGTCGGCCGCGGTCGTCATGGTCGCGGTCGGCCGCAATATTATGTGTGCTCAGATGAAAAAGCTCGCGTACGCACTGCGGCGGCGCCACCATCCGGCGCTGCAGAACACGACGTTTGACGATCGCCTACGGCTCCGCCACGAGCGCAAGCGGACGTCCTCTACCATGGCTTCGAACAACGAAGTCAAAGCGTGTGCGATCTGCAGCAAAGGCCTCTCGTCCTTGGGGGTCCTCACGTTTGGGCGCAAGAGCCGCGCCGCGCAGTGCCGGCTCTGTCTGGAGCTCGTGTGCTCGTCGTGCCGCGTCAAGAAACGACTGAGCTCGATCACTCCGGAAGACGGCTACCTTCACCAGCAGAATATCCCGTTCTGTCTACTGTGTGTCACGGCCGTGACGCAGGCCGACGCCCTCGAAATTGCACGAGACGAAGTCATTCAGAACGATGCGGCGCTGGGGTACGGCCGCGCCAGTGCACTGTGTGCGTCATCGCCAACCGTCATGGGCGAGTCGAGTTTTGAGGACGATGACGACAGCCGACGCACGACGAGACCCTTTGTGTCGGGAGACGAAGACTCGCTCTGGTGATGGATCGATGCGCTGTGATTGTGAGAAATACTAATACTTTGTGACGTATCATCGTTCCTGTGGTGTGTTGTGGATGATGTACAAGCATCGTCTGAATAAATTGCTTTAGCAGCCAGAGGCTGGAAGGGATGACGGACACTTTGCCGATGCAAGCCGCTACAGCAGCGACTCGTGCTTGTTCGTGGGGAGGTGTCTCATACGCAAATCCACTGTATCAATACAGACTGTGCTGGGAGGAATCCAGGTTCCAGATCCCAGAACTCAGAGGCCAGTGCAAAAGCGGGAGAGAGTCATATACGGTTGAATGTATTTCAGTACATTTTAGTTCCTTCTCTTAGTTATCGTAGGCCAAATGTACTGTAAAACGATATGTTTCTGGGATGCTGGCTGAACACGACTTGCTCCGAAGGGTCCATATGCACTTGCCTGCTGTCTCGTTCAGCTGCATCCAGTATCCCTACACAGCGCGTGTCTATTCAAAATAGACTGATGCATCAACAGTCGTGTGCTTTGCTGTACGCCACCACCTGTGGACCCTCCACACTGCTGTTGGATTGAGTTGAGAATCCCAGAGACCCTTCCCCCAACGGTTTGACAATAGCGGAGACCCTTTCCTCGCACGGTGACGACAGATTGTGGGCGAGTCACAGCCGCGTGATTCCATCCACCGCACATCACACCGTAATCAGAGTCTCGACGCTATTGGCCCATTCAAGTCGCTCCACCTTCCCGGAGTCCACAGCTTGAGGCATTCCTCGACGTGTGCCATTTGGAAGAGACCTATTAAATAAGAAGGAATGGCGTCGTCACCTAACTTCAGAAGTCCGTTCGCGCCGCTCCATCTCTCGTGCGAAGCGCAATCGCAGCTCTGCGAGTTGTCCGAGATGTTTGTCTGTGGGGCAGTGACCAACTACGAGCAGTACATACATCAGGACAAACGCCAGCTCGAACCCACCAAGTGGAAATTCCTCAAGCAGCAGGATGACGTGCGCGTCTATTGCGAGCGCCGTCATACACACACCAACCACGACAGCACGAGCAGCTTTAGCAGCAGTGGCGATGGCGTCAGCTTGTCTAACCCATCGCTCTCGGAGAACGAGGAAGATCTATACGATGTACCCGAGACCCCGGTCCCGGGACGGAATACAGCGGCGCTGCCCGTGATGCTCACGGTGGGTACACTCACAGGCGATCTCATGGACACGATGTACGGCGTCGCGAACGCAACACTCGATATGAAGCGGATCAAGACCTCGTACGTCGAAGACGCGGTGGTCAACGCCGCCGTGCTGGCGACGATTCGAGAACCCACGCCCCAGGATCCGTTCCAGAGTCTCTCGGTGCGATGGGCGATCAAAGGCCAGCCGCTCCACATCCGCACATTGGTCAAAAACCGTGATATGGTCCTGCTCGAATCCACGGGACTCACGCAGCTGCCGTCAACTGGGGAGGTCGTTGGGTACCAGCTCATCCACTCGGTCACATTCCCTGAGACCCCTCCGCTCGCCGACTCGCTGCGGGGGAATGTCTCGATCTGCGCACTCTACCGTCAGCACGATGACAACACGGTGGACGTTTATGTGCGTGGGTTTCTGGATCCGACCGGCCGTATCATGCGAGCACTCGTAGTCAAGTCGGCGACCGTCGTCATGCTCTCTGTCGGTCGGAATATTGTGTGTGCCCACCTCAAGAAACTCGCGTACGCATTACGGCGCCGCCACACGCCAGCACTAGAGAATTCCACGTACGACGAGCGGCTCCAGCTGCGGGTCGCCTACAAAAAGAAAAAGGAGGATACCACGACCTGTGCGATCTGCGCGAAAGGGCTCTCGTCTCTGGCGCCGCTCACGTTTGGTAGGAAGCGGCTCGGGACGCAGTGTCGCCTCTGTCTCCAGCACGTCTGTGCCAAGTGCACGGTAACCAAGAAACTCAGCGCAATCTCCCCACAAGATCACGGGCTCTACCAGACCAACGTCGCGTTCTGCCTCGAGTGCGTGACGGCCGTGACGCAGGCCAATGCGTTCGAAATTGCGCGTGACGAGGTTGCGCAGAACGACGCGGCGCTCGGCTATGGCCGCCCGAACGCATCGTCGACCTCGTCCTCGACCAACGGCAGCAGTGGCGACGCGTTCGACGACGGCGAGTCGCCCCTGAACGCTGTTAGACAGCACTAAAATATCACAGCGTATTTATTTCCCCACACACTACAACTCACGCGACTGTCTTTGCTTACGAAGGCGTCGCCTCTGGAAGGCGCTGGACGAGGTCATGAATCTTCTGGAGGTTCGTGTACTGCGTCATCGGCAAGGGTGCGGCATCGCGCAGGTACTGACCGTGGTCAGCTGGTGCACAGCACCAGCGATCGCCGACTTGGCGATCGTGAGCCTGTCGCCCGTGGCGTACGGCGCCGCCCACGCTCCACCGCGGCGGCCCAGCAGGGTGAGAAACTTGGGGATTGTCTCCGCGACCACGTGCTCGCGGAACGCGCGTTCTTTCCCGCGTCGCCCGTAGCAAACACGGGATAGTACCACCCGTTCTGGAGCTCCTCCAGCTGCCCCAGCGGTTCGTCGATGCGGAACGATAACAGCGCGTCCTGACCCGCAGGATACAGACTCACGAGCGTGCCGACGTGGCGGAGGATCGCAAAGAACGACGACACGACGCGGCCATCGCCCATCGACAGCGACAGCTCCTTTGCACTGTCGAGGCGCACGTCCTCAAAAACGACGCCGCCAATACGAAGTGCCATGCGGATCGGCTAGCCCTGTGTCGCCACCGAATCGGTGAGCTTGAGCGACGGCTTGTTTTTCGCAGCGGCGGCTTCGAGTGTGTAGTACTACTGGAGCTTGAAATCGCGCTCGACCTTGTTCAAGCTCGCTCACAAATGCGTAATCTGGGAGCGGTCAACCGAGTTTAATGCGATGCTGCTCGTTGCGGGGCGACTCGCAAATCTCTATCCCGGCAACGACCCGATCGGTGCAGTGTTGATCGACAAATTGCTCGACCTCACTGAGGTGTTTACCGAACGCTATTTGCGGTAGGAACGCGAGAATGAAGCGATGCGGCAGTATCAGCTCGAGCACGAACTTACGACCACGATTATGCCCCACTCGTTTATCCAGATCGACGCCAAACTCGCGGCACTGAATGCCTATCTACCGTTTGCCGACTCGCCCACGACGCTCTACATCCATGACCTCGCGGTGCGAAGCTTTATGGGGTTTATTATCCGACCGGATTGGGAGGGGTTCGTTGATCGCGACGCCGTCCACCTCTAGCATTGGCAGCATGGTGTACGGGTACTTGGCGCCTTGGCGTACGGATACTTGGGCTTGCGCTGCTGGAAAAGCCATCGGCGTATGGCAAGCGCACGTCGCGAAACGGCACGTCGCCGAAGCGAGCAATGTAGAGAGTGCGAAAAGAGGGACGAAGAAAGATTGTGAGGGATTTGTTTCGTCCTGCAAGGATTGCGATGCTAATCAAAAAAATACCTTACAAGCGGAGCTATCCAAATTACAGTCGATCACATCTCGCCATCTGTGACGTGTGCACAGATCAAACCAGAACCGAATTGCGACGTGTGCGTCACACGTCACAGATATTAAGCGAAATTATCTGCGTGCGAGTCATTTTGCCCAGTGGCACGGTGTCAAAATGCATGACACCGTGTCGACACATGAATGGACTAACTACAGCAACCAACAGTTGCATGCTGAAGAGAAACTTGACTCGAGCACATCCGCCTTAAAACCCACATGCAGTTCGGTACGCAATCGTTGCAGTAGTTTACAGCTTCCATCTCTTCCACACACCGCACCTCGATCCTCGGCTCCTATTTTCATTCCACTATTTTCTCCGTGCTCAACAAGCCCTTCCTTCAACCGCAGCTCTGCGCCAAAATCACTTCGTTTCCACGCAACAATGAAAATGCCGTTCCCCAAGCTCAAGCTCTCGTATTTGGACCTCGCTGGTCGTGGTGAAGCCGCACGCCTCGCGTTTTTCATCGGCGGTATTCCGTTTGAAGACGACCGTATCCAGCGTAGTGACATGGCGACGCGCAAAGCCGAG
>JAADVD010000562.1:0-14529 GCA_023334535.1 Pythium vanterpoolii
ACCACGGCGCCACCAACGACGACCTCGCCGCCGGCGACGACAACGCCTGCGCCAACAACCACGAGCCCCGCGACGACGACGCCCGCGCCTACCGAGAAGAAGGACGAGAACAGCCCGACCAAGACCCCTGAGCCCACGACCGAGGCACCCGCCACGACCAAACCGCCGAGCGCGACCATGTCGTCTGCCGGCTCGGACAACTCGGACGCCTCGCCCAAGCGTACGTCATTGTTGGTTTTATTTAGTATTGGTTTGGGACCAACAATGCTGACTCTTTTTTCGTTTTTTGTATTACATAGCGACTACAGCGGCCAAAACCGACCAGCTCACGGGCAGCAGCCAGATGGGTGGTGAAAAGACCGAGACCAAGAACTCCAAGATGGGCACGGGCACGATCATTGGTATTGTTGGCGGCATCGTTGTTGGCGTTGGTATCCTCGCGGTCATTGCTGTTGTGCTCGCCCGCAAGCGTCGCGAAGAAGACGACGACCCGCTCTCGCCTTTTGAGCTCTCGATGGACAAGGGGTACACCGGCGCCGCTGCCTCGGGGTACGGTGGCCAGCAGCAGATGCATCAGGCTCAGACCCAGAACCAGTACGGCAACAACGGCGGCGTCGCCTACGGCAGCTCGCGGACGGCCACGACCAACAACGCGGCGGCCATTGGTGGCGCTGCAGGTGTTGGTGCGGCCGCCGGTGTCGGTGCCGGCATGATGATGTCGACCGACACACCGTCGGCAAATGCCGATGCTGCCGGCGTCGCGTACACGCAGTTTTACGACCCCGTGACATCGCCTGGTTCGTTGTACACCCAGGAACAGCCCAAGCAGACGTTTGGCACGGAACTCTCGAACCGAACTGACCCGGCCAACAACGGCTCAAACCTTTGGATGAGTGCCATGGAGCCCAAGGACAACGACGTGGAAGGCACTGGCGCGTCCGTACCTCCAGAGGTCTCGATCCCTGGTGACAACTCGTCGTTTGTGAGCCGCAATAGTTACGATGTCATGCCTGGCACGTCGGTCGACATTGACCAGTCGAGTGTGCTGAGTGGCGGCAGCGATCTGGAAAAGGATTTCCCCGACTATGAAGACGGCTCGTCGCGCGGCTCGTACGAGCTGTAAAAACGAGTTTAGTCACCAGTTTTGTCGGAGTGTGGTTATTATGATGAAGAACAAAGAAAGAAAACGCTTCAAGAGAAAGAAAAAGAAAAGAGAAACGTGAAACCGAAATGCCGGTTTGCACGATGCACCTCGTAATGTTGGCGAAATGTGTGGTGGATAGGGTGCGTACGCATTGGAATGCCGATCACCAAGCGTATTTCCATAGTAACCCTCAGTCGGCTCAATCGACACAAAACAGGACTGAAATCTTCGAACGAAGAAGGCTTCACTTGGGACCACGAATAATAATACTGAATGAATGAAGTCACATTATTTTTGGCGAAGAACTATAATCCTTCAGCATTCTCTTGCGGTTTGTATTGACGGAACGTAAGGTTGAGCCGTCCCGACCGCATGCGCAACCACGATGGCTGTGTATTGGCGTAGACGCGCGTCAGCGCATGAACCACACGTCGTGAAGGTCCGCCAAACACCAGTACATCCCCTGATTCCAACTTGACCACGGGCACGCCTTCGGCGGCCGCGGGGTAGTGGTCGCAGAATGCAAATTCCGCAGCGCTACCAATGGAAAACGACACAACAGGCGAGCCCATAGCCATGGCTTCATCACTCTCGTCCTTGTCAATGTGCATGCCATTGCGACCGGCTTTTTTGTAGTAGTTGACCACACAAATATCCGGCTCCATACGGTGGCAGGTCCCCAATACGTCGCGGTCGACTGCGACCGCCGCGTCCAAACTCTGGATGGCGAGGGTACGCCACGCTGTTAGCAGTGGCTGTACGGATGCGTGGTCGTGGTTGCTCCGCACGTATTCGTACTGTTCGGTCACAACGTTCCAGTGACGGCCTAGGCACATTTGGTGGAGCCGGCACTTGGCGCCGCTCGCGTACGTGGGTTTGTAGAAGCCTCCTGTTGCGAGACCCAGCGCCTGCGACTCATCGACGAGCTGCTGCTGTTGTATGGGTGATATAAAATTCTTGAGCAGCACCATCCCAGGCAGCAGCTCACTGCCAGGCGTGAAGCGGCTGAGACTTGGGCGGTCATCAGTGGTGGTTTGGTAGGCGGCTTCGGCGGCATGGAGCGCACCGTCGGCGACTGTGGGTGCTGAGAGAAAGAGATCGAGCTCGTGCTCACTGAGTGGCTGCTGCTGCTGGCGCTGCTGGATACGGTCGGCCTTGCGCTTGCGCGTCGGCGGGATCGGTATCGACACGATCTCGGCCATGATGGTGGATGGCGCTCATCCCACGAAAATTCCTGCTAGACCTTATCAGGGACCATACCACCTTAATTGGGAGCTGAAACTGGGATATATCTGAAACTAGTGTGCACTTCAAATAAAGTAGGCATTTGATTGGATCATTCCCCGTTTTTCCCCGTTTTCGAACCAAAGTCGAGCATCATCATGCGCGAGCACGTGGATTTGGAGGTGACGGCGCGCGGCGCGACCGCTGTCGAGTACACGCTGCGTGCACCTGCGCGAGTGACGTCAGCATGGCGATTGCTGGAGTTTCTGCTGCTGATCGTGGCGGTGGCCAGCGTGACCTCGTGGCAGACGCAGCCCCAGACACCGTCGCACGCCTCCCGACCGCATCATGCGTGGCTCTACATTGCGGTCGCGGCATTCGTCATGGCGATGGGTCTCCACATGGTGACTGGCTCCGTAGTCGTTGAAGGTGGTGGATGAACTTTTACTAGTCGCACAGAAGGGGGGACTAACGGCTGTGTGTGATGGATCAGAGTCGGTGCTCGTGGTGCCAACACTCGGCGTGCAATTGAGTCGCCGCACGCGCAATGGCGCAACGACCAAGCGGTTCATTGATGCGTCCGACATTAGCGCTGTGGTCGTGAATGAGGGGTTTGTGTTTAGCGACGTTGTGTACTATCTCGCATTTCTGGTGCACAGTAAAAGCGACATGGTGCTCGCATTCGAGGTGAAACTGTGTATCTCGTCTCTCAAAACGGTTGACGATGGTTCTCACACTGTGTTAATTGTGGTGTGTAGCATTTTCGACCGCGCATCGCCATCCTCCAAGAGGTCTTCGTACAAATGCGTCAGGCGCTGTTCCTGGACGAGTCGACAATGCGGTTGCCACACATAGAGTGACCAGTGCTGGGCTAGTATCGACAAGCATCCCTAAATGACGGCAGCTTTCAAGAGTCTCATCAGTGACTGTTCGCATCTGGTGGACGACGTGAGTGTATTTAACGACCGATAGAATGAGTGTACCGTGGCGATCACGCTTCTCGTGTTGTATCACGTTGTCTTGTAACTGCTCCCACTCCTCTTACAACAAACGGTTGCGGATGTCTTCCAGCTTTTTGAGCACCTCCGAGGGGGTGAGATCGAGTTCTTCGGCGACGGTCTTTTGTGTCTCTGGCGACAGCAAAACAAACTGCTCACACAAATCACCGTCCGAGACATTTTTGACGGGGATGAAGTACGAGCGGTACGACAAGTGGTCGCGACCCAGGAGCGGTGGCTTCTCTTGGCGCATGTACATTTCCAGATGCGTGTAGAAATCAATGTCTTGGCGCGATGTGAACGGCAACAGTGCACCAATGCGACCCATGATGGTGGTGTATATAATTGCCTCCATCCCACCCGCCATTAGCCTCGCACGCACGATCGATGTCACCACTTCACCAACGTAGAATTGGACAACCTATTTGGCAAGATAGTGTGAGAGTTAGTGAGTTGGTGAGAAGCTTGAAACCGCACAGTCCTGAGCCAGTATACCTGTTCGAGTTTGTTTGGGGCACCGTTCAACAGTCCTGTATCCCATAGCATGCGGTTGCCCGTCGGGTTGTCGACTTCGTCCGATACCTCTGACGGTAGACGAGAGACGAAGATGTTGCCAAATTTGTCGCCACCCGCAATCGTGTCGTAGTCGAGAAGGGCACTGCAAGTAATGTGACGAGGCACGCAGTCGTCCGCAAAAATGACGAGCTGGTTCTCGTCTTTCTTGTACTTCACGAAATGAAAAGATTCCTGAAGGTCCGAGGCATACACCCGATCACCGGCAGCTTTCAGCTCAATCAGGATCGACGGAAAGTTGCGGTTTTCACACTTGCGAAGAAGTTTCTTCTTGCCGAGATCGTAAATTCGGAGCGCCTGACCCACGGATACCAATAACCTTCCTTGGAATTCGCACACCGCGTGGGGGATACCGTCGATCTCAGTCGTGTGAACTAGTACAAGTTGCACTCCCTCAACCACGCGGTACACCCGTAACAAGCCGCCCTGCGGTGCCGTCTGTGGATGAAGAGCCATGCCCTTCACAGTACCCACAATGATAAACACCTCACCGCCACGGTCGTGGAATACACATGTCGTGATGCTGCGAGCACGTTCATCGTCATCCAGTTCTTCGCACGCAACAGTCGTGTTTGTCACTGGGTCGATGATACGAATGCACGATGCCCAGCGATCGTTTCCAGGAGGAACGGGTCCACGCGGCACGAGCAAGGCGTCACGAATCTCATCACCATCATCATCTTCATCTCCGTTGCCGTTGGTCGTTCTCACGTCGGCGATTGCGTGGCCATGTTGACGCTTGTACGACGCACTAAACTCATTGTGGTCGCTCTCGATAATGACAAGGCGTCGTGAGGGCGGGTGTACGACCGCTTTTCTTGGTGTGTACCGCAGCTGTGTCTTTTGCTGGTTGAACGTGTCACCAAGCTGATCCAGAGTCAAAATCTTCATGGTTTCACCCGACAGTGCAACAATACCTTCTGGGCATTGTTCCGAAACGAACGAACTGGCAGACGTCAGCGTTTCACACGAAAGAGGCGTGAGATGTCTGCGTGTCTGGTGAAAATATGAGAGCCATGGACGACTGGAGAGCGCGAGAATAGCGCGCTTGCCTTGCACAACCACGCGGACGAGCTTGACAGGCTTCGTTCCAAGAACACGCGAGCGGGAATCCGTGAGGGAACCTGTCAACGGGTCCAATCGCAATTGCTGAAGAACGCCGTTATCAAGGCCGATGCTGAGAAACAACCCACTGGTTGTGACTGTGTCGGATCCCGTGTTGTTTGGTTCGACCTGGAGTTGAGCCATACAAAGACTGACAGGATGAGATGTCAACGCAAGGGTCGACTTGGGACGGAACAGGTCGTTCGGGTCCAGAGCAAGAATGCGCACGGTGTTGTCCCAGCTACCGACCGCAACATACGGGAAGCGCTGGCGACCCTCCGGAACTTCGCCAATATCGAGCGAGCACACTTCGAATCCGAGATCGAACTTGCCGCGCTCCTGGAGTTCGCCAGTGCTAGCCAATTCAAAGTAGATGATCTCACCACCGGCCAAGCAGATGACAAGCTGACGAGCATTTGCCGCACATCGTTCAATTACCTTCTTCCCGGGTGCTTTCCATTCCGTCACTGGCTGGAACTTTCGAATGTGACGCACGCCATTTGTGTGAACTTGCAACATGGAATCATCTTCCATGATATTGACCAAGAGCGAGCCGTGATCACTAGCGAATCCGGAATCGTTCACTTGCTCCACAGTATCACCAATGCCGAGCACGAGCGTCGCGTCTTCAAAGCTCACAACAATGTACTTGTCATGAGCATCCGAGTTCGATTCCTTTAGGCACCAGACAGATTTTGCGACGCCAGGTAAACCACTTGCAGCCATCTCTGTGACTGGCAACCCGTGACGCAAGACACGCAACGTCGACCGGTTGTTGCGACCAGTGAGAGCATACATCTGCGGCGTAAGCTCGTTCGCCAAGTCGTCCACGAGAAGCTGAGTGACTGGACTCAGACTTTCTGCATGGCTTGTCATTGCCAAGTTCTTCAACTTGCGGACAGTGAATTTGGAGTACTCAGATGTATCCATCGACAGACTTGAGGACTGCGCGGTATCGTCGCCATCGCCAATGCTGAGGAACTGGAAGAGGTAGTGGTTCGAGAACTCGGACGCCGAGAACAGCAAGCCTGTCTTCGTGATGCAGAGCGATGTCGCCACGGGAATCGTGTCAAAGTACTGGACTTTCACTTCCTGCACAACGTTGCCCGAATAGTCGAGCGAGATCTTGTACAAATCGCCCACTTCAGACTGGAGCAATACGAAAAAGAGATCGCGCTGCTTGTGGGTCGCAGCCGCCGTGATAACAATGTCGCGCGTTTCGCCTTCTCGACGGGGCAAGTGGCACAGCAGCTCGGGGTGGTTTTCGTTCTTGTACTGCACGACATTTTCACCGAGCACAAGCACACCGCCTGGCCCGTCACTGCCTCCTGGGACAGCAACCAGCATATTCGCCGATCGCACGACTTGTTCGCTCCAGCGCCGGGTCACATGGTTGAGCCCGAGATCAAGTTCATAGTACACCACGGTCTTGACACTCTCGCGCACGGCCTCGCCCGTCGGATCGGCATCCGATTCGGCATAATCCAACTCCAAACTCGCAAAAATCGGGTTCTCAAAGCCCACATCCAATCCGACCAATGCAAAGTGGATCGCATGGGAGCGATGCGCCTCAAGCGGCGACGAGATCGTCAAGCGGCTTGACGCGTCGCGGTTCATCACGTACACGAGCTTCTGTTTTTCAATCGCCCCGACCATGATCGCGCGCCCCTTGGGGTCGGCGGCAATGTACTGGCCTGGCGTAATGCGGCGGCAGCCCGTCTTGCCGTAAGTCTCGTTCTGTTTAGCTGTAAACTGATTGAGCGCAGCATCAACCGCAAGCACCACGAGCTTGCCCGAGTCCGAGCCAACGACCAGATAGTCTTGCGTGCTACCGGTCAAGCGGAACGGCTGCAGCGAGCGAATGACGCCAAAAACCTCGGTCGAAATGATGGTCTCGAGCCGGCCTTCGTCGTTGGGCCGCAGCAGTTGGAGCACATTGCCGCGTGCGACTACAAACTCTTGCGCCTGCGCAGCCGTAAAGTTGCCATAGACCGCGAGGTTAATAGCCGACGGCGCCTGTAGCGTGAGGTTCAGGAGATGCATCGTCGCCACGCGCGTTCGACTCTGACGTCCAACTTTCCCTTGGTTTTCCTTGGCGAGTGCTTGGTGGCGTTCGAAAGGGGGGACACTCGGTGGGTGGGGCGGGGAAAGCAGAGTGTTGGTTCATTTGCTGTCGGTAAACAGAGGGAAAATCCAAAAATAGTGCGTGTCTAGTGCGCGTATGTCACATAAGTGAAGTTCATGACCCCCAGATATGGAATCGTCACTCTAACAAAGCATATAGTGACATCATTGCACACGTGACAGTAACATTAGCGGCGGGGCAGCGATTGCGAGAAGGGGGCATAGTGCACGGTGGTTGTACATGGACGCTCTGGTTTCCTTGATTCGTTATCTGGTCGATAGACTACTTGGGTCACAATAGAAAAACCGTTTGAATATACAAAACTGAGATTGGAAAATGCACGAGGACTGACTGACTGATTGCTGCTTACGCGCGTAGCACATTCGGCAGCATCTCGTTCGCTTGCTCTTCAATGATGCGCGAGACCATGGCGTCGCCGCTAATGTTGCACAAGGTCACAAAGCGGTCTAGCAGCACGTCGGCCGCGAGCAAAAAGGCATAGTACGGCGGCAAAGGGACGCTCGGGAACGTAATGCTCCACACGGTCGCGAGCATAATGACACTGCCCGACGGCACGGGCGCGGCCGCGAGTGCACCGAGGAACGACGCGAGCGCAAGCACACAGATCTCGGTCGTGCCCATTTGGCTACCAAGACCCGAGACATCGACGAGGAACATGATCATCATCGGCAAGTAGATCGCCGTACCGTTCATGTGGATTGACGCGCCGATCGACATGACAAAGTACATGACCGAGTTCGACACTGAGCGAGAGTGCTCAATGCAGCTCATGGTCACGGGCAAGGTCGCCATGGACGACGCACAGCCGAGGCTATACACGTATGATGGCAGCAAATGCTTCATGAACGAGAACGGGTTCGAGCGCGCCGTGGCCATAAAGATGAGCGGCACGACCACGAGCATGTGCACGGCCACAGAGGCGATAAAGAGCCCCGTGATATTGAGCGTCAGCATGATCGGCGACTTGTTCATGATGGCATTGAGGCTCGCACCGAACGACCCAGCAAGCAGCGACAAGACCGCGAGCGGCGTGAAGCGCATGATCCAGTTGACCATCATGATCAGCGACTCATTGACTTCTCGGAGAAACTCAAGCAGGGGGTTGAGCTGGATCGGACCGTGAAAGCTCTTGGCGAGCGTGACACCCGCGGGAATCGCGAATGCGACAATGCTCAAAAGCGTGTTGTTAACAAAGGCCGCAGTGATGTTGGACGGCACGATCATCTTGAGCACGATCATGAGGTTGTCGGTAAGCGAGCCGGTCGTCGACGCCGCGGCGTCGTTCCGCACGAACGCGTTGTTGACATCGGTGACAACAAACTGCGACGTGGCGTTGATGCTCGCGGCCGTGCAGGTGACCAGGCCGTTGGCGAGCTCTTCGAGGTACTTGCCGTTGCTGCACTGGATCCCAAAGATCGCTTGCTTGGTCGTGCGCTTGGACGTGTTGGTCACATCCAGTGTCGAGCGCGAGAGGTACCCCATGGCAATGCCTTCGGCGACGCAGATCGCAGTCATAAACGTAAACAGAAAGGCGACACGCAGGCCAATGCGCAGGCCCTGGCCGACGTGGCAAATGTCGGCGACCGACACGGTCAAGTTGATAAACACGAGCGGAATGACGACGCACTGGATCGCGCGCACGTACAAATCGCCCGGGAGTTTGACCCACTTGGACACGGCCGGATCGACGTCGAAGTTGTGAATGAGGGCACCAAGCCCAGCACCCGCGAAAATCGATAGCACGATCAGCGCCATCGTGACCTTGGACGCGATCGGCTGCTGCTGCACTTGGAGCGCCGGGGCAAACTGCTGGGCACCCGGGGCGCCCGGAACCGCGGCCGGCGGAGTGTTCATGGTGTGGAACTGCGCCGAGCTCGGTGAGTGCACCGAGCGACGGTTGTCGCCAGGGCCGGTCGTAAAGTTTGTGCGGAGCTGCGTGTGCGGCGGCGGCGCACGTCCGCCGTGCATTTGACGGTTAATCGACGAGCCCTGCGACGGCCCCGAGAACGGACTCAGACCCGAGAAGCCCGACAACTGGCTGCTCGCGCCGTCGTCGCCATTGTTGGTATTGTAGAGCATGAAACCATCGGGTTTCTTCGCCATGGTGCTTGGTCGAAAGAGGTGGCCGTCTTGCGGGGAGAACGGAGAAGTAGGAAAGTGCGGAGTCGAAAAGCGAGACGCGAAGAACTCGGACACGGACGAGGGGCGGAAGAAGCGACGTGGCCAATGTGACTTACAGACGGCGCGCTGGAACGGAGACCGAGGCGGGATGAGAGTGCAGGAGGGAGTGAAGGGAGGGCTGCGTGCGTGCGAACCGCGCAATTGCGTTTATCTTGCCTCCACTATGGTCTTGTCGCCAGATGGAGTCGCACCTCTGGTCTCTGGCCTCTGGTCTCTGCCCACGCAGCCACCAAGCCCCACCAGACACAAAGCACATTTTCGCGCAGGTAGTCAGCGCAGTTGCATCGTCCCATGCTCGGGTCAGGACACGCGGACCAGACCAGCTGGGTTGCCCACCACCTTATTTTTGGATGCCCGTTGAAACTCGATCGTCTGAGATAGCGTGCAATGGTTTTGTGGAACTCTGGTATAGTTATAAATTGAATAAAATGATGCTTATCAACTAATGCAAAATTGCGGTGGCAGAGCTTTGGTCTTGTTCCTCCGGATCTCTTTCTTGAACCCTACCACATGTGATGGGCCGCAGCATCCGCTGTCCAATTACTATCAGCACATTGCGCTTCTCTGAATCAGTGGACTGACATGACAACTTGCCGAAGGCCCGTCTAGGGTTCGAGCCGGCGGGCAAAACTCTATAGTCAAGCAGACGACAATAAGCAGTGCCGAAGAGTGGCGACATCCTAGGCTCGTTTCCTGCTGGGAGGACACATCCGATAAGTGGTCAGACATCAGCTTGGCGTGATTACTGAAAGTGGAATCCGACATTTTTTCGGTTGCATATGTGCAAGCATGGCTTCGTCAACCGTGACTGATGCTTGGAAAATCCCATCCCAAGTTAGGGCGCCTTCCTGCAATCTCCCCGTCCAGCCGGGAAGCAGGAGCAATTCTCCCATTTTGTTCTCTCGTCTTGGAAATGTGTGAAATAATCGGCCGCTGCGAGAAACCAGTTGTCGAGGACTTGTCGTTAGAGAAAGAGCGATGTATCAAGATCAGGAACGAGAAAAAAGAGGACAGGTTCCAGCTGTCGGCTGTATTTCAGTACAGCAGGTGCCACACAGATACGCTGAGGTGGTCCACAAACCGTTACGTTAGATGTTCTTAACAGGTCCGACTGCACACGGGTTCATCCAAGGTGACCCACCCGTATTCAAGATGGGTTCACCAAACTAAACGTGACCCGCCCAAGTAACTCCATTTTGACTGGTCACCTTGGAGCAGCCATCTTCGTGACCAGCAAGGCAATCGATTGCGACCATGAGCCGCCCGGAGCATATTTCGCCGCCGGATGTACGTTCTAGCCGCATCTATGAGAAGGATGACCTTGCTTTCATTGTGCTGACGCTATTGGAACTTTCGGATGGTACAAACTAGCTTTTCTACGACGAGAAAGAGGCCGCCAAATACAACTCGAGCTCGCGCATTATCAAGGTGCAGGAGGAACTCTCGCGCCGAGCGATCGAGCTGCTCAACCTCCCAGAAGACAAAGAATGCTTTATTCTCGATGTCGGCTGCGGTAGTGGGCTCAGTGGACGTACGTATCGGCTTGGATATTGCTCTTTGGAAACAGTGGCTGAAGATCAAATGGTGCACTTCTAGAGGCGCTTCAGGAAGCTGGCCACGCGTGGGTCGGCGTCGACATTAGCAAGAGCATGCTGGACATTGCCTCGGAGCGCGATTCCAGTGGTGATGTGTTTTTGCAGGACATGGGCTGTGGCCTGCCGTTCCGTCCGGGGGTCTTTGATGGCTGCATCAGCATTTCGGCCGTGCAGTGGCTCTGCTACTCGGACAAGAAAGAGCACACAGCGCGGAAGCGTCTTACGCGATTCTTCTCGACGCTCTATACGTGCTTAAAGCGCGGCAGCCGCGCGGTGCTCCAGCTCTACCCTGAGACGCCCGAGCAAATGGAAGAGATCTCGAGCACTGCGATGCGCTGCGGCTTTTCCGGTGGTCTTGTCATTGATTTCCCCAACAGTGCCAAAGCCAAGAAGTTCTACCTTTGTTTGTTTGCGGGGTACGACGCGTCGCAGCAAGTTCCACAGGGGCTCGGTCAAGGTGAAGGCGGCGCCAATGAAATTGCGGTCGAAGGCCGTCGCAAGCAACAAAAGGTGGGTTCCTCCATTGCCGTTTGGATATGCTCGAAATGGGAGACTAAATTATGCTGTGTGCTTTCTCTGTAGCAACGCCGCGCACCGCGTGAATCCGTACGTAAGGACAAGGATTGGGTCCTCGCCAAGAAAGAGCGGTACCGCAAGCAAGGCAAGGAGATCAAGCACGACAGCAAATTCACAGCCCGACGACGCCCCAGCAAGTTTTAAGAGGGGACTTTACTCTCTCCTAGACAAAGAGGAGGTGATTTGTGGTATATATTACACGCTGTATATGATGCTCCTTTTGAATCATGGGCTTTTCGGCGTCTCTCTTTCCTATCTTCTGTGGCTTACGCCTTTGCCTGGGCTACGGCGTCGCCATCGGCTTTCATGAGTTCTCCTTTCTCGTTGATCCGCTCGGGAGCTTGAGGGTTCACGTTCAAACGCCCGACGACAATGCAATCGGGATCGATCTTGACGGTCTTGGCTGTGATGTTCCCAAACACTTGGGCCTTGTCGCGCAGCACCAGCTTCTCGACCGTAATATTCCCCACGATTTTGCCGCCGGTCACATACACTTCTTTCATATTGTCGACGTTGCCCGTTAGCACCCCTTTCGTGCCGACCACGAGCGAGCCTTTCGACACCAGTTTGCCGTCGAATTCGCCCTCGATCCGGAGCAACCGCTCGAAGCTCAGCTCGCCTCGCATCTTGACCGCGACGCCAATGGTCGTCTCGGGTTCGGCATCGACAATTGGTACTTTGACTGTGCGTGCGGGTGGGTACGTTGGTGTGTGGGGTGGTGACTCGGGCTGACGTTCGAGCCGCGTATTGCGGCCGCGCCGCGCCGGCGACGTGCCATAGTCCGTGTCGGAGAAACTGTCGTCTTCGGCGAGGGCAGAGGATGACGACGGGACGTTGGCGCGCTTGGGCTTGGCCGGTGGGTTGCGAGGCGGAGCGGCGTCGTCCATGTCAGCGCCACCGTCGCGCTGCGTGCGGTAAGGAGGAATGGTGGACGCGTGTGTTGTGGGGACGAAGAGCAGAGTCGCTTTCGCCTACTGGAGACTCGTCTGGTTGGGTCGTGGACAGCGAGTGGCTAGGCAGCAAGAGGCCGAAACTGGGCGATTCCTAGAAGCGAGGAGAGGAGGAAGAGTCTCGATGTCCTGCTGTACTGTGCTGCTTGTACGCTCACATGTACATCGTGAAAAAAGCCCAGAACCGATGCCAAAGATAGAGAGAAGCTGAAGGTTGAGTATCTAGCCCTGGCACATCCCACTAATATTACTATTATTGGCGGACCCTTTATCCTCGATCCTCAATAGCTTATGCTATCGTATACAAGTGCATTGAGACAATGGCACTACTACGCCTTTGCGGGGTCGGGTTGGGTCGACGGCAGCTTCTCGATCGGCGTTGGCGCCGGGGCGTTGGAAAAGTACGGGTGCTTCAACGCTTCCTCCGCCGTCGGGCGTTCTGACGGATTGTACTTGAGCAATTTCGCCAACAAATCCAGTGCGTCTTCTGATGCGGCTGAGAAAATGGCCGACAACGGTGGCGCAGTGTTGGCGGTGAACTCAATATAGTTGGGCAGCGACGCCATGCCTGGCCACACGTCTTCACTGGGTGTCCCCAATGCATGGAATATCTTGCCCAGTTGGTCAATCTCATTCATCCCCGTAAGATACGGCGTGCGCAGCATGAGCTCGGCAAAGATACAGCCCACGCCCCACATATCGACCGACCCACTGTACTCGCGTGCCCCAAACAACAGCTCGGGCGGGCGGTACCAGATCGTACAGACCATCGAGGTCATATTGCGGTTCGGACTGCCATAGATCCGCGCGAGACCAAAATCGCCAATCTTGACTTGTCCGTCCGGCCCAATCAGCAAGTTCTCGGGCTTGAGATCGCGGTGGAGGACATAGTGGTCGTGGCAGTACGCGAGGCCTTCTAGCAGCATTTTCATATAGGCCTTGATGTCGGCCTGGGTCAGCACAATCGACTTGTCCTTGATCACGTTGTCCAAGTTGTTGGGCAAGATCTCAAACACCACGTTCATGGTGTCGTTGTGCACAAAGACATCGAGCAGTTCGACCACGTTGGCGTGTTTCAGCTCGGCTTGGAGTTTGACTTCGCGCAGCGCGGTGAACTCGACGCCGTCTTTAAACTTGCCGCGCTTAAACTGCTTGATAGCGACACGGCGGAGCGTGCTTTTCTGGACCGCGGCGTGGACGATACCGAACGTACCTTCACCCAAGATCGCACCGCGCTCGTAGCGATCCATGATTTGATTCCTTTCCTTTCGTTTTCGTTGTGGCAGGTGTTGGTGGGTTTCAAGTAAGTTAACAATGTTTACGTGGTCCACAAACATTATTTGTGAGGGGTACCCTGAAAAAGCAACGCACAAGGTGCGTTGCGAAAACCGCGCCGTTTCAAAAACACCAGGATGGGTAGATTCAGCAACGGTAAGATTCGATTTGACACGAAACATAATCATCAACTGGAGTCAAAGCTTTCTAAAATTTCAAGATGGAACCAAACATAGTGAAATACTCTGTACGTTCACACAATCTCGGATCGCAAGCAAAGGAGACAACCGAAAATACTCGAAATCTGAAAGATTCAATCATTTGGCCATTTTGTTTTTGTTCATCGTCACTCACTCCACCATAATCGAACACTTCAACCTGGTCAGACTGGGCAGCCAGACTGGCCCCCAATATCGGTAATCTTTCCATCTCGACTGAAAATTACGAATTCGCCCACATATTTTTCAATTCGATCTCTAAACGAACGACGAAATCCCGCGCCGTGTCCCGCATCGAGCAAGCACCATCACAGCGCTTTCTCATCGGCTCTCATTCTCCACGCGAGTCGACCACCACCGTCTTCCTATCTACCTAATCCAGCACCATGCGTGAAGTGATCTCTGTGCACCTCGGCCAGGGCGGCATCCAAGTCGGCAATGCTTGCTGGGAACTTTATTGCCTCGAGCACGGCATCCAGCCGGACGGCCAGATGCCGAGCGACAAGACCATTGGTGGCGGCGACGATGCGTTCAACACGTTCTTC
>JAADVD010000563.1:0-14513 GCA_023334535.1 Pythium vanterpoolii
AACGTTGAAGGTGGAAGGAGTGTGTGTATGGGATGGCACGATTATGATATCTGAGACCATGAAACAAGGGTTCATGTACTGAATTAGTATACCTAGGCACAATGGGACCGAGTCATAATGGTCCGCACCGCAGGGACTCTACGTGTAGCCTCAAGGTGGTCTTGCGAACGCACTCGGTCGTCCGCTACATCCTCACTTTTTAGCTCGACAATTAAGTCACTCACCTCTCTCAAACCTCTTCAAGTCATGAGGCCCACCTCCACCTCCACCACCAACTTGGAGCTCTTCACGCCGCTCGTCCTCGGTGATGATCTCTGGCTTTACTTATGGTAATGACTTCTTGAGCAACAAATTCACAGCAAAGTTAAAATACAAAGAGTAACTCGCATGTAGCGCATGAGTGAGACGAAAGACTCGGCTCACAGCGGCATGCTGGTGGTGACCATGTGACCTTTTCAGATCACATTCGTAAATCTGGCAAGCCTGTTATTGGCCTTCACTCGCACTGCGCGTGCCGCAGTGGTTGTAGTTGTGTTGCACTGTACGTTCTCAGCAAGAGCAGTCCCAGCAGTCTATCACAGTTAAGCACATCCACGTTTTATACCATACCATCACAAGCACAAATGCAGTATATTTGGCAAATTCTGCTTCGTGTGCCGAGTTGGATAAAGGCATCACAACTTCAACGCTATCTTGTATCCAGAAACGGATGTAAACCTACCATGGCATATTGGCGCCGTTGTAGCGGAAAAACTTGCCCGTGTCGCCTTCCTGGAGCTCGGAGAATACCTTGTACAGCCCTGCAACACTTTCCTCCGTCGTGATTTTGCCTTTAAGGCCGGTTCCTTCGGTCACCACATAGCCCGGGTGGAGCACGACCGCCGTGATTTTGTCGGTCTTGAGATCAAGCGCCAAACTGGCATTGATCATATTGAGTGCAGCCTTGGACGCACGGTAGGCGTACATGCCGCCAGTGCGGTTGTCACCAATGCTGCCCATACACGTGGACATATTCCCAACGATAGCCGAGCCATTCTTGGCAACTGCGGCACGCAGGTTTGGCAAGAGCGCGCGCGTCACGAGAAATGGACCAACGGCGTTGACCTCAAACTCGGCCACAAACGAGGCCTTGCTCACCGCCGTCAGCGATTCAAGCTTGCTGAAGCCGGCATTATTGATGAGCAAATCGATTGGTTCGTTTTCGAGTTCCTTGGCGGCCTCGAGAATTGAGGTTTCGTCACCGGCGTCCAGCTGCACGAGCTTGTAAGGTGCCAGTGCCTTGAGCTTGTCGGACGCGTTGAGGTTGCGTGCGGCACCAATGACATTCCATCCGTGTGTGATGTAGTGCTCAGCGATCGCGAGACCAATGCCACGCGTCGCACCAGTCACAAGCACAGTTTTCTTCTGGTCGGCCATGATTCGTTAGTGTTGAGGTAGGAAGGGTGTGTGGGCTTGAGCTGGCAAATTTCGAAATTGGTGAGAACGAGAACGTTTCTCAGTCTGAGATTGAACGCCCAGTTTACTATACACTGCAAACTCTCGGTGTTCCATTTAAGGTACTGTACGGGAAGTCTACAGTAGAGTGATGGATATGTGTGTACAGATTGCGTCCCCAACATGTGTAACGGAGCCAATGCGCTCTCTCTAATTCATTATGTCCACCAATTGTATAGCCACTGTTGATCGACGAGCGACGAGGACGATGGTGTGATTACGTAATTACGAAACAAAGAAATACCGGTACAGTATCAGGACTCAGCTTCGTGATTTACTGCTCAGTATCTATGTTTTCTGAAGTATCAAAAGATACACATTCAGCGTAACGTTAGCCACTACTAACGGAATGTCCGAATACTGTACAAGCCGGTTTTCTAAATAATCGTAGAGGGGGATTTTGAGAAAATGGACACTATCCGGGAAACGGGCTTTATTCGACATCAGGCTGAATCGTGATCTCCTCCAACCAGTCATCCAAATCCTGGAAGTTGAACTCGTCCTCTCCATCATCCTCCCCGCTCTCTTTCCTCCACACCGCCATGTACTTGTCGTCGTACACGTCGTGCCGGGCAGTGTGCCAGTCGTGCACGTTGTCGCACTGGTCGAAAGAGCTTCTGGGCTCTAACAGGGCGGATCGTTTTTTGTTGGACATTTCCGTTAGTATTGAAGAGCATGTTGTCAGTTATCTGTGAGCTCTGAGCGAGCACAACCTATCACCATGCGGCACTTCCACTGTGTTCTAGGAAACTAGCGCCATACACGGTATCTACTCCTCTTGACCTTCCGGCGTCTTGTAGGCTGGGAACGTGATGTAGCCTTCGGCGCCTTTGCTCGCGTCCCAAAAGTACTCGTACGGCGCGGTCTCAGCTAACGGCCAGTCGTTTTCGAACCGTTCGGCCAGGTCGGGGTTGGAAATGAATGGACGACCAAAGCACACGGCGTCAACCGCGCCACTGCGCACAGCGCCTTCGGCAATATCGCGCGTATAGCTGTTGGCAGCGATGATCGTCCCGTCATAAACTTTTTTAAAGTCAAAGGCCGTGACGAGCCGGCCCTTGTCGTGGTACCCAAACCCAAAGCCGTCCAAGCCTGCAAGGTACGCAAGGTTGAGCTTGTTGAGCTGTGCTGCCGTGTACGTGAACTGTTCGAAATTGTCAACGCTGCCCATGCCGGCATAGCCACCGTTCGGCGAGAGACGCACAGCGATACGGTCGGATGACCACTCGTTCTTGATGGCGTCAATCACTTCCAGCAAGAGGCGGCTACGGTTCTCGATGGACCCACCGTACTTGTCGGTACGGTGGTTCGTGCTCGATTGGAGAAATGTATCGAGTAGGTAGCCGTTCCCACCATGGATCTCGACACCGTCGAAACCGGCTTGCTTGGCGAGCGCCGCGCTCTTGCGGTAATCTTCCACGATCGAAGGGATCTCGTGGGTTTCGAGAGCCCGAGGGAGTTGATACGACGCGTGCGCACCCTTGCTATCACGGGTCTGACCGTGCGGCACAGCGACTGCCGACGGCGCGACAATCTCGTTCTTGGAGTTGAAGCTCGAGTGCGCCTGGCGGCCCATGTGCCATGCCTGAAAAAAAATCTTGCCTCCTCTCGCGTGGACGCGTTCCACGACGTTCTTCCACGCAGCGGCGTGGGTCTCGGTGTATAACGCCGGCGTACCGTGCCAGCCGTAGCCCTGCTCGCTGACAGCCGTCGCCTCGGTAATGATCAGGCCGGCCCCGGCGCGCTGCTCGTAGTAGGTTTGACTCATTTCGAGCGGTGCATACGTGACCGCGTCGGCCCGCGCGCGGCCCATTGGTGCCATGATCACACGATTCTTGAGCACGAGGTCTTTGCCGACCGTGAGAGGCGTGAAGAGCATGTAGCCAGCGGTTGGATTCATGGTGGTGGGCGATGAGAAGGAGGTGGTTTCGTGGGGTTGGTTGCTGGTGGATTAAACAATGAGTGAGAGGACTACGGTCGCTGGAACGGCTACACAGCCAGCTCGGCGACTTGCTTCTCCTCCGCGGCACTGGTGGTTCTTTATGTACAGTACGATAGCACACAATGCCTTGCCTACATTGGCAACCTCCTTGTCTCCGCCTTCAGAGCTGACTGTGGCGTCTCCGATTACGCGATCCGCGAGCGATTTCGACGGAAGTTGCGCCACTGTGTCAGTCTTAATAACGGCAGAACTATGGATCTCACTGACGGTGACAGAGTGACAGCCGAGCGAGGTGGTTAGCTGTAGTGATTTCGCTGCGCGCATAATGGTAAACATTGGTGAGCCGAGGCTAGGTGGATCGGGGATCAAAATGGTAATATCATACTGCTCAAGAAGCACACACAAAAATGCTCAGCGTCACAGAGCATGCAGACATAGCTTCTGCCGAATGTAACCACTACAATATGACGACAACGTATGGAAGAGTGCGGTCACGACAAAGGGGCTGGACACGCTATGATCCATTCGGATCAACTCCCCCATCAAGCTGTAGTTTAAAAATCACAGACAGAATGAGGCAGCTTCTGTACATCTGACGCTGAGCATACTCGCGGCAGAGATTGGAACCGCCCACGGCACCAATCATTGTTTACCATCAAGCCACCAACACCGCCCTTCGACACCAACTTGCCGATCGGCTCCAGACGAGATGCAACAGGACGACCTCTTGGCCGTCCTTGACAGAAAATTCCAGGAAATCTGTTGCGAGTGCCGACAGCACGGACCGACCAAGAGCGTATTCCTCACGAGGACCAATCCCAGTATCGACCCGAACATTTTTCTGCATTGTCGTCAGTCGCGCCAACATACCACCTAGTCAGCATAAATAGAGGTAGTAGAGAACTCCAAAGGCTCATAAAGTCAATTGAGTTGCCTTACATCAGATGGAATTGGAGTAAGCATCGCACCTATAGATTGTCGTTGTTGATGCTGCTGTGTCTCTCGCTGACCAGCGACGTGGATATTGGTGACGTCCCGCAACTGTACTATGACCTGTCTATTGCGATGTGTGAGTGATCAATCCACCACTTGTAGGTCTCTGTACTATCATCGAAATCAAATGGCGCGAGCAACGCCAATGATCACGTTTTTGGTCGAGTTTCAAAAGGCTACATTTTGCGCTGAACTCGGAATGATGGTTCAAGTCGAAATCAAATCGTGTGAACTGCACAAATGATTTTATCACGTACTTAGTACGAACCTTCTTGCATTTTTTTTTGGTTGTCACGTATCCAGACGAAATTAATCGAACTTAGCCATTTCCATTCACACCAGCCAGATCAGAACGTTTTCAGAGGATCAAAAGTGTTTGATGGTGTCAACTTCCAGCGTAACCCACTAACATTTTAGCCAATCGAAGCGCCCCCAATCCCCACGTCAGCTGTTGGCGGGCTGATCACCAATCCTGTTATCCATCAAATGCTTACGTATTCCTCCCGCGAAGTGAATTGAAGCTGTTGTAAAACGTCCAGGCGGATTTAGCAGCCAACTGAGTCAGCTGCGGACCGACCAATCAGGCTGAAACGATGGTCGATCAGCTCAGCTCAGCTGGCTGCCATCCTGCTCCCACCATCTTAGGGTCCAACATTCCTACAGAATCTACAGGGACTTGCTCCCCCTTGGTTGGAATGTTCAAGTGCTCCCTCCCTTGTGCTCCATCCCTCGTGGGCCTCCCCTTTCCTAGAGCTCACTTTGCAATTTGCATCCTCCCTTCCCAGACTAGCCACCAGATAACTGCCAACACCCTCCCACAATGAGTGCTGTCGCCGACTACAAGCTCTTTACGCCCGTCACGATCGGCAAAGACCTCGAGCTCAAGAACCGCATTGTGTTTGGACCGCTCACGCGTGCGCGCGCCGACAAAGAGACACGCGAGCCGACCGAAGTGAACCAGCTCTACTATGAGCAGCGCGCGGGCGCCGGTCTTTTGATTACCGAAGCCACGGGCATTAGCGAGCAGGGCTTTGGCTGGTACGGCGCACCGGCGCTGTACACTGACGCCCACGCCGCGGCCTGGAAAAAGGTTGTGGACCGCGTTCACGCCAAGAACGGCAAGATCTTTATGCAGCTCTGGCACATGGGCCGCCAAGGCCACTCGTCGTTCAACCCCAAGAACGAAATCGTTGCGGCCTCGGCAATTGGCATTACCCAAGGCCAGCTCCGCAACAGCAAGGGCGAGCACGTGCCGTACGAAGTGCCGCGCGCGCTCGAGACCCACGAGGTCGAAGAGATTGTCGAGGACTACCGCAAGAGCGCGGCGCTCGCCAAGAAAGCCGGTTTTGACGGTGTCGAAATCCACAGTGGCAACGGCTACTTGGTCGACACGTTCCTTCAGTCGAGCACGAACCACCGCACTGACAAGTACGGCGGCTCGTACGAGAACCGCAACCGCTTCTTGGTCGAGATCATTGACGCCATCAAGAAAGAGTGGCCGTCGAACCGCATTGGTGTGCGGCTCGCGCCGAACGGCGGGTTTGCCCAGATGGGTGCCGCTGACAACTTTGAGCAGTTTACCTACACCGCGGCCGCGCTCGACAAGTACGAGCTCGCGTACATTGCAATCCTCGATGGCTTTGGCTTTGGGTACCACGACAAGGGCCGCTTGGTCACGGCGTTTGATATCAAGAAGATCTACAGCGGCACGGTGATTGCGACTAACAGCTACACGCGCGACATTGCCGAAGGTGCGGTCCGCAGTGGCGCTGCCGACATGGTGTCGTTTGGCCGTCTGTACATCTCGAACCCGGACTTGGCCGAGCGTTTCCAGAACGACTGGCCTCTTAACCCGGATGCGACGTATGCCGACTTTTGGGGCTCAGAACAGGGCGAGGTGGGCTACACGACGTTCCCAGCGTACACGCCAAAGGAATAAACGCGGTAACAACGAGGACACGAAGATTTTCATACTACGTAGTAATATGTAGGAGACTTTGGTAGCTTCACACTCGCACAAGTGAGTGAGAGCGGTTTTCAATATTATCTTGAAGTGTATTCTCGTGAGGTGGATCGTGGAGTGCTCGGGTTAACGCAATAATGAAGACTGGGTCAGTGTACCGTCATGCATTAGGAATATGATGTCACACAAGAGACTAAAGAGATTGCACACAACAAAATGCCTGACGCAGCCGCCAATCTGGCAATGGATACGTGCACCAGCAGTCAAGCCTTCCACCCGACTCGAGAACAGCATGTCGCTTTGCTGCCGCATCTTGGACGGCTTTGCCCAATGGCAGAGTATACATTTCGCACGCTTGGAAGGCTGGGCGGCACGCCGACCACGGCGGCTATAGCACTCTAAAAGAGCAGTTATGATCTTATTTTATCATCATCATAGTCACGGTCACCTGTGCGGCTTCCTTTCCAACGGACTTGCTCGTTGGATTTGAATAGCTCAAGCATTCATTTTGTCGATGCCAAAATGTAGCCATGTGTCTCACACATAGATTGTCGAATCCCTTCGTGCAACATTCAAATCTCCCCGAATATCAGCCAATCAATACAATTTGGCATATTCTGATTGGCTGAAATTCATCTTCCAGCTCATTGCCAGTCATCGCGTTGCTCCATTTTCGCCATTGCATCGTTTCGCGACCCGATCGTATCTCGTCTCACTAGAACTCATGCGCGTGCTCGTTGGTGACGAGACCGGTCTGCTCAAGTCCATTGAGCTCGAGAAGAATGAGCAGCGCGTGATCTCGAGCCGTCGCGAGCCGCAAGCGCGTGCGCGTGGCATCCAGCGTGCGTGCTGGTACGCCGACGAGACCCAACCGGCGTCCCGTCGCGAGCACATCGTCGTGGCGCGCGCCAACGACGTGGTCGAGTACTACAGCGGCGCACACGCGAAAGACGCGAATGGCCGGTTGCCCGAGTGGTCGTTTGACGTGCCGAGCGGCGGCAGAACCGTTGGCTTGGGCGTACTCAACCAGTACGGCTCGATAGTACGGTGCACAGCCAGTGGCGACGTCACGGTCAAGAATGCGTTGAACAAAGCCAAAGCCGCGAACTTTAACGTCGGCGGTGACCTCGAGCGCATGCGCGTGCAACCAGGAGATGACCAAACCCACATTGCCGTCGGCGGCAAAGAACGCGACCTGAATATTTGGTCGCTCGAGACCCAGCAAGCCGTGTTCAAAGGCAAGAACGTGAGCCACGACAAGCTCGACATGCGCGTGCCCGTGTGGGTCAAAGACCTGCATTTTCTCTCGACGCCGGGTACCAGCAATGGCCACCGCGTCGTTGTGGGCACGGGATACCACCACATTCGGCTCTACGATACTAACACCAAGCGCCGGCCCGTGCTCGAGATTGAGTTTGGCGAGTACCCCATCAATGCCATGTGCGTGACGCCCGACGAGTCGCGCGTCATTGTCGCCGATACCACGGGCTGTATGGACGTCTTTGACTTGCGGACGCTCAAGCACATGGGTCGGTACATTGGTCCGAACGGTGCAATTCGCGACATCGCGTGCCACCCGACACTGCCGTACGTTGCGGGTGTCGGACTCGATCGCTTTGTTCATGTGTTTGATATCAATTCGCGCAAGTACGTCCACCAAATCTACGCCAAGCAGCGGTTAACGAGCGTGCTCTTCTGCACCGACGGTGTCGATGCTTCCTTTACCAAGAAGGAGGAGGAGGGGGAGAAGGAAAGAGCGAGCAAGCGACGAAAAGGAAATGAAGAGGATGAGGACATGCTGGAGGACGACGATGAGGAGGAAGAGGATGAGGAAGCGTACGAAGGACTGGAGATTAGTGAGGACGAAGCGGCCGAGTTCAACGACAGTGACGACGACGACGAGAACGAGAACGATTTTGCGGATTTGGGGGACGACGACAGTGATTGAGTGGTGCAGAATCCCAAAATTTCCGAATAGAGATACTTGTGTCAAACCAAAATTTTATTTTTCTGTCCGAAAAAAGAATGCGATGTGTTTCTATTGAATCGAAATCCAGAGGGGGTGAAGAGGCTAAGAGCCCACTTCCTACCACAGCCTTCTTCGTGGGTTTACATTTCTATCGGCGCCCGGAACTTCCGATATTCTGGATTCCGAACTCTGGAAGAACCTTACGACGAGGTCGCGAGGCGTTTGTGGAGCGACTTGCCGCGGTGGTTGAATACGACAAAGTCGGGCACATTGAGAATCGACGGCAGCGATCTACAATAACCAAAACATCATTAAAATTAGCCTGCATAGTAGATCGAGAGAATGATCTCATTACGCACCGCGAGTGGAGCGACTCGTTCGAGCGAATGGGCTGGACATCACCAGCAATGAGCAGCACGCCAACAAGCGAAAGCAGGAACGCCGCCACGACTTCAGCAATAACCTTTGCAGTATTTGATTTAGACGCGGCATTCATAGAGAGTCTACCTTATAGCGTACCGTTGGCGCAGGCGTCTGGGCGTCCGTGATCTCGAGCAATCGCACGTACTCATCGTCTGCATGGCGGAAGACAGAACGTCCGTTAGACGGCGAATCTAGAGATGAAAGAACCGCGGTGTAATAGAGACACGTACATTTAACCGAGTAGTAGCCTGCGTGGAGCAGCAGCAGCACGCCGATCGTGATGAGGAGCTTGCCAAAGAACATCGTCTTGAAGAGCTACGCTAGTGTTTTGTGTTGCGGTCGTGATTGCCGATAGAACCTCCCTGGCCGAATATGGGTCGGGCTCGAATGTGATGTGGGTTCGATACCACAAAGACCCATATTTTCATAACCTTCTCCAACAAGGTGCAATCTTTATTGGATAAAAACATACAACTTAATAAGCCAATCAAAGCATTCTGTAGCCATTCGCGGAATGTGCAAGGAATGGCTACAGCTATTTTGACGCACATGGGACGCCCCAAGCGAAATGGGAATAAGACACGTGGCCGCCAACGACAACGCGAGTCAGTGCCATAGTTAGTCCCAAACACTTTCGCCTTCCTTCGCTTTGGGGGCGGCCATCTGCTCTTTGCGACCAGGTCCAGGGCATCGTCTTCAGTCTCTCGTCGACTTCGAGCGTCGCGGCCACGTTGGTGCATCCTCCACGCCGTCCTCGCGAGCACGCAATTGCCATGACCGGACGAAGTCTCGTGCATCAGCCGGTTCCGCTAAGTGCGTTCACTGGCGCGCCTGTCCACAGCGTCGGTGCGTATACGCGAGCAGTTGACGAGAACTCGCTCGATCAATTCTGCGCCGAGCAATTTGGTACGCCCATTCATTTCCCTTGAACACATACAGTTCAAACGCTCATGTTTTCCTTCTTCCACGCACTAGACTCGATGCGGAATCCGCTGGCACGTGGGCGGAAGACCACACAGGCATCCTCGGCATCCAGTAGTACTAATGGTGGCAGCAGCAACATTGACGTCACTCCTTCGTCAGCTTCCTCGTCGTCGCCATCGACTGCTTCAACGACACGGATGATCAGCCGCATGTACCGTCCCAATAGCCACAAACCCACAGGTCCGACGTCCGACACGAGCACGTCGCGCAGCTCGGGACTGTCGTCGCTGAGCCGCTTGGGTGGTGGTGGACGCAGTAACCAACCTCCAAGCGTGTCCATGGGCTCCTCGCGCGACGACGACGCGTCCCACAGTCTCAGCCGCCACGGTCCGGCGGTGCCGGTGGCTGGAGAGCTGTTGCCGCGACTGTACTCTGGATCGAGTGGCCACAATTTACTGGTGTCATCGTCCACTGTCACGTCCACGACCCTCGTGTCGTCCAAGCTCTCGGTGAGCCTACCTACTCCAGGGAACAGCAGCAGCATCATCAGCGAACCGAAATACACGGGCCGACCACGCGGCCTCGTGGGGCTTCAGAACCTCGGAAATACCTGGTACGTTCTAACTCGCTCGCAGAGAGACGGAGTCTCGAACTGACAATTGGATGATTTCGGATGGATAGCTTCATGAACAGTTGTCTCCAGTGCATTAGCAATTTACCCGCAGTTGTTGCGTACTTTTCATCGGGCGAGTACCTCAAAGAAATCAACCAGAGCAGTCCCACCAAAGGCGCCCTCGCAACGTACGTACATGGGTCTCCTCTACCATCACCTCCCAGACTGTGGGATCTAATAGTGTGGACCTTAACAAATAAACCTAGTGCCTTTGGCGATCTCATCAAGGCCATGTGGACGAGTCCCCAGTTCACAGCGACGCGACCGGTCGAGCTCAAGCGCGTCATCGGTAAAGTAGCGTCACGGTTCATTGGGTACGACCAGCAGGACGCCCAAGAGTTTCTGCGGTTTTTGCTCGATGGGCTCCATGAAGACCTCAATCGCATTTTAAAAAAACCGCCCTACTTCGAAATCAAAGACCGCGACCACGCCAAAGACCGTGAGGTCTCGGACGAGTACTGGAGCTTTTACAGTGACCGCAATCGCAGTGCATTATCCGACCTGTTCTGTGGCCAACTACGATCCGAGATCCGATGCCACACGTGCCAGCACCGGTCCCTATGCTTTGATGTGTTCTGGGACCTCTCGATCCCCATCCCCAAGAAACTGAAGGGGAGTTCTAGCTGCTCGATCCAGGACTGTCTCAAGGCCTACACCGACCAGGAATTCTTGGAGGAGAGCGATTCGTACTATTGTAGCAAGTGCAAGACACACCGTGCCGTCTCCAAGAAAATCTCGCTCTATCGCTTGCCTCACATCCTCGTGATCCACCTCAAGCGGTTCTCGTACTCGACGTTCAGCCGCGACAAAGTGAATACTGCGATCCAGTTTCCCCAATCCGGACTCGACGTCCATCAGTGCTGTGCCCCGGACGCCGTGTTAGATGGCAGCGCGCTGTACGACCTCACCGGCGTTGTGAACCATGTTGGGAGTCTACACGGCGGCCACTACACAGCGTACGTGTGGTTCCTCTGTTCTCACTTACGTTTTCAATTGTTCTCACTTTATTTTTCTCACTAGGGAATGTGTGAATGCCGACACCAACGAGTGGTACGATTTCAACGATGCATCCGTGTCGCTTATCAAGAAACCACAGCTCACCAGCGCCAACGCCTACATATTGTTTTTCCGGCGGCGTGCCGAACAATCGCTCACTATTTAATTCAATTCAAATTCCTATGTTGAATTAGTTTATAGTCCTTCATGTCAGGACACCATTGGCAACGATGGCATTCCCGTCTTCGTGAACCTGCCCGCGCAAGTTCCCACACGTTGTCCACATGGACGAGTCGATCATCTGCAGTGTACTACGCGGATCCTGCAGCAGCGTGAGCAGCCCGGACGTGAGTTCGATCTGCGACTCGAACTGAAACACTTGCCCCGCACGGTTCACGTACAGCACCATGGTAAACGTGTAGCTGTACTGCTTCCCCACGAGCCACTGCACGAGCGGCTCATCGTGTAAGATGTGGGGAAAGAAATGCACGAGCGTCGCGCGCGAAATGCGGCAATTGGTATGGCCCATTGCTTGTAAAGTCAGTACGTCGTCGTCAGCGCGGTCCGACGGCAGTGCCACTAGCTGCAACGCTTCCATTTCGATGTCGGCATGGTACATCGTGACGTATTGCCACTGCCGGAAAAAGTGTTGGCGGCCTTGAAACTCTTGACACTTGAGATCGGGTGCCAAAATCGTTTCGAGGAATGATATGGGTGTGGTGTAGACCACATTTACATTCGTCCCCCGACCGAGCCCATGTTTCATGTGGGCAAAATAGGTCCGCACCATCTCGAGCGCGGCCGCCTCGGCGTTCGGGCGCCGAGTCAGCATGAACGAATCCAGCAAAGTCCGTCGGCGGTCGATCGCCGCCAGCGTCTGCTGAAGCTGCTCCATGTCGTCGCGCAGAGTGCGGTCCGCACGCCGCTGTCGACGCCGGACGGAGAGCCGGTCGCCAAAGCGCTTGATAGTTGCGCAGTTCTTGGAGCGCCGGCGTCGCGGCGCCGGAAGTGCAGCGACGGCCAGGGCGTGGCCATACTCGTAATCGTGGTCGTGGTTGAACCTAGACAGTGGCGGACGATTCATGATGGGGTGAAACAACCCTGGTGCTGAGTCTGAGTCTGAGTCTGGAGAGACCTGCGGTGGACGCGGTTGCATGTGGCCGTGGCGGAGCAGCATTTGGAGAGCGGATGTGAGTCAGCACGGAAGAAGGTCGTGTCGGGCACTGGCGCTTGCTTTGGTTCGGCTGCGTGACGATTTTCAGTTGTCTATTGAAGCCGGTAGGCTGACCCAACGCGCGAAATATGGTGACGCTTGTCATAAAACCTCGTCCACTTAAAACCTTCCCGTGATACGATCGGCTGAATATTTGATGATGCTAACAATACAGTCCTCGTCAGTGGATTAGGGACACCCATATTTCTTGATGTCCTAAAATCGAAATTCACTTTTATTGGCAGAAATAGGACCGGATTATAGCGAATCATGAGGCGGTTCGTTTGCCACTCTCTTTGCTGTGAAATATCAATCTTCCCTTCGTCAGTATTTTATGTCCCAGAATTGTGACCAGGTGGCCATATTGAATTTTCGATGTAGTTATTGACAGCCGTCGAATTTCACAGCAAAGAGAGTGGCAAACGAACCGCCTCATGATTCGCTATAATCCGGTCCTATTTCTGCCAATAAAAGTGAATTTCGATTTTAGGACATCAAGAAATATGGGTGTCCCTAACCCACTGACGAGGACTGTATTGTTTTTGTCGCCTAGTTAAAATACATCCCCTCATTCTGTATCACTCGTCTCTAAAATACTATACCACGTGGATTCCACTTGATAGTACTAATACTATCGGAAGTAGTAATATCATCCTCTAAGGATCTGCTGACCTCGACGTCCAGCTTCAGAATGTCAACTGGAAGATGACCGGCCGACTTGGCGGTGCATGGTGCTTGTTCGTCAACGATGATTCTATGAACGTCCTATAAGCGACGCTGGGGGACGTCTTCGAGTGGGAGGGGAGAGTATTACGGGAAACTTGTGCACACGCCTCGCCTTTAGTGCAAACTGGATCGAGTGTTTTCTCGAGACATTCATGGCTTTAGTCAGGGTACTACTGGTGTTTCTTCTCGTATTCACATGCTGGAGAATGGGGCGGTGGTAGTACTGCGGACAGCAGCAATACCGCTGCCTCGTTCCCTGTCACTACAGGCAGCAGTACTGTACACGAGAAGTCGATTGCCCGGTCCAAGATTATTGGGATGTGTTTCTAGATGCAACGGTGCGGATAATTTTGAGATATGGAAGGCACTAACGGAGACCCGTCATGAAGGGTCGATCACGCGGGAATCGCTGTTGTCATGTCCTGTAGTTCGAGTGGAAAGTAGAACGGGAATCCGGGGTCGCACACCACGGCTGCTTGCGCGAACTCGAGTTTCGCAGGTGTCGATACATCCATCACCGACGCGATGTCCTTGACACCGGGCTCGGCTGTTGTGATTGTGAAACTCGTGCGGTTGCCTGCAACGATTGCATCCCGCTCGGCACAGAACCGAGATCCGTGCGCGTTAAAGAACCCACTGTTAAACGTCAAAGAGTATCCCACAAACGGCTCCATCCACGACCAAAACGTCGACACGTTAGTTCCCTCGAGCAGCAGGAGGTACATAGCGGGGCTTGGGTTCTGAACAACGCGAGGAAGCTCTTGCACTTTTGTGTAGCTGAGCAGTACACACTCGAGCGCGGTACTCTCGAACATGTCGGGTGGCACGGTCGCGATTGGGCTTCCCGCGAACGACAGCAACAAAGGGTTCATCTTGAATAATGGAGGCGCAACTGTTAGCAGCTCGGATAGCTCGAACGCCAGCGTCATGCCAGGCGGCCAGACTTCGTGGAGATTGTCAGGTAGCGTCTGTACGTTGGTGGCGCTCGTCACGAAGTTCAGCAATTGTTTCGGAAATTGCGTTGTCAAAAGTCCTACTGGCAGCTCGCCCTTGGAGAAGTTGGTGCGAACGAAGAAGAGAGCGCGCATTTTTTGGTGGGACGCGGAGATGAATCCAGCCTCCGCTGGCCACGAAACAATCGAGGAGTTGTATACTTTCATACTCGTGAGTTGTTGGAATTCCTGGATTGTCGAGGGC
>JAADVD010000564.1:0-14492 GCA_023334535.1 Pythium vanterpoolii
ACGGCTTGAGCACAACCCAAATCCAGGGAAAATGTGACACACTTGCAAAACATGGATGCTGCGTTTAGAGTTATGGAATCAATGTGACGTGAAGATATATTTAGTCATTGAGGGAGAGAATGGTCAAACGTGTCAATCCGTGTTCGTGTTAGCCAGTATTAATTAGCGTTTGTAAACGAGTGCTAAGCGCTGAATCTTGGGCATCTTGAGCAGTCTTTGGAGTCGACGACGTCATGGTCTGAACAACCATCTTGGTGATAGTCTTCTCGGTCTGCTTTGTCGTCTTTCTATTCTTTGGCGGTTAGCGCTTCTTCTTTGCCGCACGCGCAGTTAATGTAGCCGATCGCTGTCTCACTGTTGGGCTCAGCTAGAGCAGAGGTAGGCGACGGGTCGATTGCAGCTGTCGCTTGGGGCACGTAGGCGGTCACTGCTTCGGCGCTCTCTGGGCTGTCATCAACCACAGTCGCATTTGCGTTTGCCATTTGGCTCCGTGGATCCGCTCCTCCCCGTACCGCCACCCCCCCCGTTTAATCCGCCATCATATTTCATCCACAGCTCACCTACTGTCCTGATACATGCGATACTGGGACACATCAGTTTGCAGTTGTCGCAGACCACTATCTTGACCTGGCGTCGCGTTGCCTGACGTAAACGAGATCGTGAAATGCTCCACCAACTTGCGCAGATCGCCTTGGACAGTCTGTAGAGAGCCTTCAAGGGAAGCAAGGTAGGCTCGAAGAGAGTATTGTGCTTCACCAGGTTCACTAGTTTTCAAAAAGCACTCCTGGTGACGAGAGGTGCGATTCCTTACAACTAAGATAGGAGCTGTAGTGCAGCAGCTTCTTCCGGGGGGTCTCCCGCTTTTGGTACATTGGCTTGCAATCACAGTAGCTATTTCGTTCGACCAGCTCCAACTCCGCTTGATGGTAGTCGTCCAAGTCATCTTTGTAGCGTCGTTAATGTAGACCATGAAGCGTCATTACGCTTGCCCCTCGCGCTGCTGGATGAGTTTCCCGGGCTGTGCACGGCACGTCGCTTCTCCAACGAGTGCGACATGACTGAAGTTTCTGCAAGTTGCTGTGGGATGCCCAAAGGAAGTTTTGGCGAGGAATATAAACCCCTTCATTCTGATTGGTCAATAATATTTGTGCAATGTGGATGATGAAAATAATCGACCCTTTTGCTGCCGGGGTTGAGTACCTATAATGTTTTAGAAGAGTTGGTTTGGAGGTTGCGACCTGGAGCCAATGAGGGTCAAAATGGCTTCGTCCCAAAATTAGTTGGATTTCGCGAATGTATTCACCCCTTAAAAAAAGTTTCCTTAATATTTGGAAAGCACTGGGTCGGATTGTGCGAGTATCTCGAAAGATCTTTCGTATGAAGCCAGTAATTGTATTGTAGAAATCAAAAAGAATGCCACCCACTGTTGATGAGAAAAACGGGGTGAGCCAGCAAATAGATAGTGACCAAAAACGGGGGATAAAAAGCCTTGATACGAATATTAAACAGAGTTAACGCAGGTTAACCACGAAAACGAAGCAGTATCGAGCAGTTTGTTTGTACACGATATACTCCACTGACATGCGCTGGCGCGCCGTTGCCCTCGTGTACATGTACGGGACTTCAATCCTTGAGGCGTCTCGCGTGCTTGGGGTGTCGGCTCGCGCTCTACGACGGTGGTACAACGATTTCAAAAAGCACGGCGACGTCAGTCCATCGAAGCGGTCGAAGAAGAACACGTACCCACCCTACGTTCTAGAGTTCATCTCCGGCTACGCGAAGGCGTTCCCCTGCTTTTTCGTGGACGAGCTCCGCCGTGAGTTAGTCGAGAAGTTCAGGGGGCGGCTTCCGGCGGTGTCACACCGTGCTATATTGCGCGCGCTGCATCGTGATCTGAAGCTGTCCCGGAAGGTTCCTGAGAAGCGGGCTCGTGGGGCAATCCCGCTCGAGATCGAGACCTACCGGGCCAAGATGACAGACTTCTACTCGTACACAGAGCAGCTGGTGTTCGTCGACGAGACAAGCAAAAATGGCACGGACGCTAGTCGCCGCTATGCTTGGTCTCGTCGAGGAACACCTGCGATTGTGAAAATGCCGTTCAGTCGTGGGTAAGTGAGCTTCTTTATTATACTATTAGTGTGGCTGATGTACAGTTTGTATAGGAAATCGAGTGTCAGTGCTGGCCGCGTGTGATTCGAGCGGGTTTATCGGTTGGTCGTGTACACACGGCACGTACATGCGCCACAGCTTCCACGACGCGCTCGTGAGGTCCGTGGTTCCGAAGCTAAATCCATGGCCTCTCCCACGATTGATCGTTGTCATCGACAACGCTAAAATCCATATGTACAGCCAGTTCGTTGAAGTAGTGGAGCAGTGTGGTGCCATGCTGTTTGTTCTCCCGCCATACTCGCCGCATCTAAGTCCCATCGAGGTTCTTTCGGTCTACTCAAGCGGTGGCTCGTTCGCCACGCAAATCTGGCGTCTCCGCTATACCTGGAGCTGGTTCTCGACGTTGCGATGCGCCGTTGTCTCTGCGAAGAAGAGCATGGGAGAAATCTGTTCCGTCACTGTGGGTATGGCGCCACAGAGCTGGTGGGCGACGTCTTTTCTGCGCAGAATTGAAGACCACGGGGAGGCGGAATGGGAGGAGGTGGTGGGGTATGCGGGTCTCAATATCGAGCGTAGCGAAACGCTAAGATAAATATAGCCAACAAAACGGTTGAAAAATGTGTCCAAATTGCGTTTATTGCTCATCGTTATCGCTAGCGTGATCCACATCGGCCACGTCCTCCTCGTTCATGTCTGGCGGCATAAACATGTGAAAGATACCGTCGACGAGGAGATTATGCTCTTGGAGCCCGAGAGCCGCTTTTAGCTCACGAATAAGCTGAGATCGGAGGAGCCATTAATTCGTACAGTAACGCACTTGAAAATCGGCTCGGTGGACACGGCAGTCGACTGCTCGCGCATGTCGTCAATGTTCTGCATCTGGCGGAACGTGGCGCTGGTGGGCATCGCGACAGCCGCCCCGCTTGACTGACGGGCTTGGTGGACCGCCCAGTGGGTCCTGGCGATCTCGCCAACGCGCACGTTGGGCTGGTCCGCGAGAAAGCCGTTGATGGCCGCCGTGGCTTCCACGGCGCGCGAAGCGGTTGCACGCCGGATCGTTGCCACGTGGTCCGATCCACTCTTCAGAACGAACACAAAAAGCTCGCAGACGAACGCGCCCGTGTTTTTTTTCCGCGGCGCATGAACAGCGCTTGCGCGGCAGCCATTCACGCACGATACGTCGCACTGTCCAGCACAACGAGGTTTTGGGCCGCAGCATGGGTCGGCCTCTAGTACACGTTCTCGTCCGCGCGAACGGCGGCATGATCGTACGCGCTCTGTGCAACGACGGCGCGAGCATCGACACCGCGTACGAGCTCTTCAAACGACGTCCCGTCCTCTAAGTCGAACATTTCGTCGGGGAGAGGAACAGGCGTGCGGCTGGTCGTGGCGGCGCTGCCAATCTTGACAGTGACCTTGACGAGTATGACTTGGAATAGCAACAGAACTTTCGGAATGCCGACTCACAGGTGGGCATTCTGATGAATTACAGGGCTTGTTGGCAACCGCAAAGCGAGGGTGATCAAGTGGCAGGGGTGAGATGGAACCTGAAATCGGAGTGTGTTTCACTTGATAAGGTTTCCGGCGTGGATTAATAAGCTAAATCCGAGTTGCTATTCTAAAAAAGGCCTATACAAAGTAATTTTAGCATTCAATTTGGCCATTTTGATTAATTTCTATAATAGATTTTGGATTCCGTTGCTGTTGATTTGAGATGCTTCCTTCAACATATATAGACATATTTTGACGACATGGATCAATATCCAATGCCATGTCCATATGGATCTGAAAGGCTCAGTTCGACTATTTTTTCCACGCTTCAGGCTTCGAAATTTTCCACCAGTCTGGTTGGCCCGGAGCGAAAGAGAATGATGGTCACCCCTCTCTCTCACCTTGACAGCCCTCCTTTCGACTTGGTACTGAAGCGAGAACGCGGGGTCGCAGAGGAAGATCGCGCGAGCGTCGTGCAATCCAGCGATTCCGGCATATCCAGCGAGTCCAGCGAATACAGCGAATCCAGCGGAAAACGGGCGGCAAAGATCGCGTGAGAGTGTAAACAACCAAGTCGAGTGAAAATCAAAACATCGAGCGAAGAACGAAAACGCAGTCGAGCGAGGAACGGAAACACGCGCGTCGAGCAAAGGAGCTGGCGCCTAGACGATCGAGGCGTTCCTAAACGTGTCTGTTGAGCGAGAACGAGCGAGCGAGCGCAGCGCCAGCAGAGCGAGGTGAACGATCGCAGCGGCCGTTGCTGTCGGTGGTGACGAGTAGCAGAGGAATAGCTGCAACTCACGCCGGACCGGCGCGCGGCACGCCCCGTGGATCCGTTTTTCCCCGTTTTTTTCTTTTTTCTCCTTTCATCTAGCAGTTGTAGCCAACACAAATCCAAAAAATTCAAGTAGCAGTAGAGTACACAAGCCATGAAGATCAAGTGGCCGTCGCGCGCGGTGCGCGTTGCCACGATGGAAGAGGGCGTGGGCGCAAGCCTGCTCCGTCGCAAGACCCACCCGAACATGCAGCATCTTGCCGAGACGACTGTTTTGTCCAGCATGAAGATCGCTCGCTCACGCGCTGTCAGCAGTGTCCAATTTGGCGCGTCCACATCGGCAGCGAGCAAGAATCCGACGCTGTCGGATAATGGGCGTCCGTGTAGAATCGGATGCATGGTGTTGTTTGCCGTGCTGCTGTTCCAGTTGCTCTGGGTACCGGTTGCGGCGACCCCGCCGGCGCACATCCGCGACCCAAACTGCACGCAGTACGCACCACCGCCGAATTCCAAGTACTGGGATGCGATGGCATATTGCTCGCGCTGCACCCAAGATTCGCGTTGCGGCTATTGCCATTCGACAATGAGCTGTGATTTTGGTGGCCCAGCGTACCCGGCGTACGGGTCCTGTCCGTTGTGGTATTTTGAGCCGAGCAAATGTCCATTGTCACCGCAGTGCGAGTTGCATGTGGAGTGTGGGAAGTGCTCCAGCAATCCGAACTGTGTATGGTGCGCGACCGATCAGTCGTGCATTTCTATCGAAGAAGGTTATGCGTCTTCATGCGGCTCACTTATCACCAACTCATCTTGTCCAGTTGTCGTCGTTCCTCGTACGTCCCATTTTTAATTGTGAGATTTGTATCACTGGCGTGTGCGCACTAACATCTTGGCTTGTGTTTGGCGAGCAGAAACAGTTGTGACCGGCAATTTGGTTGTCAAACAGGACATCCCAACGATTGGCGGAGGCATCGAGATCCAAGGCGTAACATTCTACAAGAAACCATACTCGTTGGTCGCAAACGGCACGTACTTTAAGCTCAACTCGGCGGGTGATATTGTGCTTCGCGCCGGAAACGATACTCGGTTCAATATGCATGGTGGGGAGGTCAAGATCTTTGGTGGCGACGGCATCAATGAGAACCGAGGCAAGGGGGGCAACGTGACGCTTACGGGAGGCGGTGGGTATGGTGTGCTCAACCACGACGATTCAGTAACCGGCGGAGCGGTCAACCTTGTTGGCGGAAACTCCGTTACCGGTACCGGGGGAAAGGTTACTTTAGTCGGTGGTGACGGTGTTCGCACTGGTGGCTCAGTTTCTATCACCTCGGGCGGCGGGAAGGAATCTACAAGCGGAGATGTCACGATGAGGACCATGAAAATCATTGGTGCTCGCTATCCGAGTGGAAAGATCGTCCTTTCCACTGGTGACGCATTCAGCTCTTCCGGATCAGTTGCAGTGAAAAGTGGTAACACGGTGAGTCAAGCCGCTGGATCCGTGAACGTTTCCGCTGGCTCCTCATCAAATAGCTCCGGCGGTGATGTGGTGTTGTCTGCCGGATCGTCGGGAGCTTCTGCCAACGGCGGAAGCATCAACTTGGCGTCTGGCGGTGGTTCCTTGTCATCTGGTCCGTTTATCATTGCGACAGCAGCCGGTGATGGCGCGAGTTCGAGCGGGGATGGCCTGATCGGGACAGGAGGAACTGAAGACCAAGCTAGTGGAAGCCTTCGACTGTCGAGCGGTAATTCAACATCTGAAGAGACCGGATCTATCAGCATACAAGTCGGTGTCGGTGGAGCAGCGAAAGGCTCGAATGCTGTCATCAAAGGCGGTGCCACGACGGCTGCTGGCGGTATCGGTGGTGCATCCAGGGTTGAGGGTGGCGAAGGAGTTCATGCAGAACAATCCTCGGGAGGCGCTGTCCAATTAGTCGGCGGGGCTGCGATCGGCAGTTCCGACACATCGTTTGGTGGACAAGTCGCCCTGGTCGGTGGTAAGGCCGTTGGAGGCCGTGGTGGATCAATTAGTCTTGCGTCTGGGTCAAGCGATGTTGGTGCCAGTGGTTCGATTGAACTTTTTACGTCAACGTCGACGAGTACGAGCGGATCGCTGTCGCTCACGGTTGGTGAAGGCGGAGAAGGAGGCGGAAACCTGGTGATCGCTTCAGGGAATACAAAAATCGGCGACGCAGGCAGTGTTGACGTTTCCGGTGGTGTTGCATCGACTGGTGCAGGAGGGAGTATCCGTGCTGAAGGTGGAAGAAGTGTGTCGGGAGTGGGTGGTTCAATCTCTCTCGAGAGTGGCGTCAGCGACGCGCAGGCTTCGGGAAATATCAATCTCATTACGGCAACGAGCAACAAAGCATCTGGGTCCATCTCGCTGAATTCCGGAGCTGCTACAGTGAACTCGGGCTCGTTCATGGTCTTTAGTGGCCGGACAACGGAGGGAGTCTCAGGAGATATCGTATTGGGAACCGGAACGTCATTGAGAAGTGCGCCTGGTGAGATCGTGCTCGTCGGTGGGGATTCGTTAGGCGAAGCGGCTATAGGCGGGACAGTATCAGTCTCAGCTGGAGCCGGATTATCGTCAGACGCTGGTGTCGGTGGAGTGGTTGAAGTAAAGGGTGGCGACGGTCATGGCTCACTCTCGTCTGCTCTCGGAGAAGGACACGGAGGCAGCGTCAACCTCGCTGGTGGGAACGCACTTGACGGTAGCGGCGGTACCGTTGCAATTCAGGGTGGATCAAGTGAGGCATCAACAGGTGGGCGAGTTGTCTTCACGAGCGGATCGACGACGTCTGGCCAGTCGGGATCTGTCGCCCTAACATCAAGTGATTCAACTGGCCTTGGAGGATCTGGGGGTCTCGTCATAGGCACGGGCGATGCGTCGAATGGCCCGGTGGGTTCTATCTCATTGCTCACTGGAGTTTCCGAGAAGCGAGCTGGAGATGTTGTCGTTGCCGTCGGAACCAGTGGCGTGGGTGATGGTGGGAGTATCACGCTAGTTTCCGGATCGGCCTCTAGCCCAGCAAGTACTGGAGGAAGTGTCGCCATTGGAGGTGGCCGGGGCTTGAGCGACAACGCCGGAAACGGTGGCGACGGCGGAGAGGTTGTCGTGGTCGGTGGTGTTTCAGATGGTCATTCTGGGCGCGATCAAGGTGGCTCTATCACGCTTGCTGGGGGAGGTGCCGATCAAGGTGCTGGAGGGAACGTTCGCGTAGTCTCCGGTTCGAGTCAAGAGAAGAACAGCGGATCGGTCGAAATAGGGTCCTCCATATCGGGAAGGAATGGAATGAGTGGCTCAGTCGCACTCTCTTCAGGTACGAGTCGAAACGGAAACACTGGAATGTTGTCATTGACGACGGGAAAGGCGATCGACGGCAAGGGTGGCCAAGTTACACTCAGCGTTGGAAACGGTGACTACTACGACGGCGGTAACCTGAGGTTGGCGGCAGGAATGACAACAGCACCTGGATATGCAGGAGGCAAGGCTACCCTGGAAGCCGGTCTTGGGGCTGCAACTCACACGACGGACGGCGGAAGTGGCGGAGAAGCTGAAGTTCGTGGTGGCGAAGCAAGAGGAGGCAACGTGGAAGATAGTGGCGGCGACGTGAGTCTGATCGGCGGTCCCGCCGTCAGTGGCTACGGGGGCTCCGTTATGTTGTCGAGTGGCGTGAGTGCGTCTGCTACCAGTGGCTCCATTGTGGTAGTGACACCAGACTCAGGCAGTCAGGGAGTCAGCGGATCAATCACGTTATCATCAGGCGAGTCAAAAGCTGGAGATAGCGGGTCGATTTCCATTGCAAGTGGTCCAGCGAGAGGAGGTGCAGGCGGTCAAATCGAGCTACAAGTCGGACTTGGTGATCGGAACGAAGGAGGACCAGTGGTTATTGAAGCAGGCAGCACAACTGACTCGAAAACGGGCGGCTTTATCTCTGCTGTGACTGGCGAGAGCCAGAGCGCTTCAAGTGGCGATGCTAGTTTTAAAACTGGAAACGCCGGTGCTGCAGGCGTGAGCGGAGGTGCTGTAATCGCGACTGGTACTTCTACCGCTGGTAACAGCGGCGCAGTTTTCGTGGCCACAGGCTCAGCCACTGGTGGCAGCGGTGGTAGCATCTACCTTGCGTCTGGGTCAGGTAATCAAGGAGATGGGGGCGATGTTGACATAACGGCAGGAGAGGCTTCGGCTCGCCAAGCGACTGGTGGTTCTGTGCACATTACCGCCGGTGAAGGTACAAATCCATTCTACGGCAACGGAGGTGATGGTGGCAAAGCGAAAGTCGTGGGTGGTGCGTCGCAGGGTGGAAGCCTGTACGATAAAGGCGGCGAAGTCGGTATCGAGGGAGGCTTTGCCAAAACAGGTCGTGGAGGCGATGTGACAGTTCAAACCGGTTTTAGTGAACTCACCAACAGCGGAGGAATTGACATGCAAACTGCAAACGCAGGAGCGAAGGGTACAAGTGGTGCTGCAATGCTGAGAACGGGCACTTCGACTGCTGGTGACAGTGGTGAGGTAGCTATCAAGACAGGAGACGCAATTGGCGGAAAA
The DNA here is from genome assembly GCA_023334535.1 of Pythium vanterpoolii. Classification (NCBI taxonomy): domain Eukaryota; phylum Oomycota; class Peronosporomycetes; order Pythiales; family Pythiaceae; genus Pythium; species Pythium vanterpoolii. Next base: position 8,922 of record JAADVD010000564.1, read on the forward strand.
GGCGGCTTCATTGATGCAGCTGTCGGCCTTGGACAACGAGGTCTTGGTGGTGATGTGAGCCTCTCTGCTGGTACAACTCAAGACAAAGCAACAGGCGGAGCCGTCACGTTGACGACAGGCGGCTCGATCCAGACGACAACAGGCAGCTTCACCGTTCAGACACCAAACGCCGGTTATAATGGTGGCACAGGCTCGCTGAACTTTAATACCGGGAAGACGACTGGAGCAAACTCCGGAGGTGTCACGTTCAATACGGGTCGTGCGCTGAAAGGCCACGGTGGTGATTTTGTTGTGACTGTCGGGACTGGAACTCTCGGTGACGGTGGCGATGCGAACATTACTGCTGGTGACAGTTCAGGTACTTTTGTCGTGTCATTTTACGACGTAAATAATTCCATCTAACGTAGTTGTTTCGCTCTTACAGGACAATCGGCGACCGGAGGCACAGTGAGTCTTCGCGGTGGGGCAGGGACCAGTACAAGCACTCAGAACGGCGGTGATGGAGGACCAGTGAAAGTCTTTGGTGGCGAGGCCAAAGGCGGTAGCTCCAAGCGTGACCTTGGTGGAATGGTCCATGTAGAAGGTGGAACGGCCGCAGCGTCGAGTGGTGGGAAGCTCGAGTTTTTCTCTGGTGAAGGGAAGCAGACGAGCAGTGGCGATGTCATAATCCAATCGGCTAACTCAGGGCGAAGCGGAGTCTCTGGAGTTGTGCTTCTCCAAACGGGCAACGCAACCTATGGAGGTGCATCGGGCTCTGGTAGTCTGACCACGGGCAACTCGAAAGGTGGCGCTGGTGGCGATGTCAGCCTGAGTGTCGGCTGGGGATACAAAGGCACAGGCGGAGCAGTATCAGTCTCAGCTGGCGAAACATGGGAACCGGGTTACGCTGGCGGGTCAATCTCTATGGTTGCTGGTCTCGGCAACAGCAGGGTGAGGACCGGAGGTGGACGAGGTGGTGCTGTTGATATCAAGGGTGGCGAAGGATACGGCTCGTCAAATACCGACAGCGGCGGCACTGTCTCACTTGAAGGCGGCCAAGGTTTCGGTGGAACCGGTGGAGGCATCAACTTGGTAACAGGATTCAGCGTGAGATCATCTAGTGGGTCGATGAATTTGTCGACTTCCAACGCCGGCTGGAAAGGCACCAGTGGGGATATCAACTCCCAGACGGGTCAGAGCACTTTGGGCGACTCTGGAAGCTACTTCTTACGAACAGGGGACGCTGTTGCTGGTCGAAGTGGCTCGGTTGACGTGTCTGCTGGAGAGAGTACCTCTTCAAGTGGCGGGGACGTGAAACTCACGGGTGGTTCTTCCATTGCAGCTGGACAAAGCGGAGGTAATGTCCTCGCGACCTCCGGCTTCAGTGAGCAAGCCGACAGTGGGACTGTTCACCTTGCAACAGATGTCTCGGGTCGACTTGGTGTAAGTGGAAACGTGCGCGCAACAACCGGAACTTCGCAAGGAGGAGACTCCGGGTCGATCAGTCTTTCGACCGGCAGTTCTTCTGGAGGTCATGGTGGAAACATCGAGGCGTTAGTCGGTTCTGGGCTCACTGGTGACGGAGGCTCAATACTTGTTCGCGCGGGAGAAACAATGGCGCCAGGTTCTACAGGCGGCACGGTTGCCATAATGGGAGGTCGGGGGAGCGATCGAGATACCAAGGATGGTGGGAATGGTGGTGGTGTATCTGTGTCTGGTGGCAACTCCGACGGCAAAAGTCGATTACTGGACCCTGCAGGCTCAGTGACCATCAGTGGAGGGACAGCTGTCGGTTCGACAGGTGGTTCTATACGCGTCCAGTCGGGGAACGCAACTTCTTCTACAAGTGGCAACGTTTTGGTTGCTACTGGTGATTCAGTCCAATCACTCAGTGCATCTTCGGGAAATCTAAATATCTCCACCGGAACTTCGGCAAACGAGAACACAGGATCTGTCAGTCTTCGCAGTGGGCGTGCTTCGTCCGGAACAAGCGGGGATGTGATCGTTCGTGCTGGGACGAGTGCAAAAGGTGCTGCAAATGTGCACGTGCAGGCTGGAGCAACATCCTCAGTGATGGGAGGATCGGTATCAGTGGTCTCAGGGCAATCTTCTTCGGGTGTCAGTGGGAACGTCGATATGAGCTCGAATCGAGGAGGTGCTGGCGTTGGTAGCGGGAGTGTGAGCCTGTATTCCGGCACGTCGCTTTCCGGATCGTCAGGCGCGATGAACATCTCCACCGGTGCGGCTCCATCGGGAACTGGAGGCGACGTATCTATCACAGTTGGCTTGGGCGCGACGGCTCGTGGTGGAGGTATCTACCTGAGTGCTGGTGCAACCGCACACACCGCAGGAGGCGGAAACGTCGAGGTCTCGACTGGAGCCAGCTCTTCAGCTGCAAGCGGCGACTTAAAATTTCTGACGTCGAATGCCGGAAGATCAGGCGTCTCAGGCAGTATATCCGTGAAGACCGGTGACTCAACCGGACCTCCAGGCTCTGGAAATGTTTCTGTGATCACCGGAAACAGTGACCGTGGAGGCGGCGGGAATATTACGATTCTATCTGGTGTCGGATCAGTCGGTGCCGGTGGAGACGTTTCCATTGCTGCAGGTGGTACCTCTGCCATTTCTGCTCAAGGAGGTACCATTCGTGTGATCGGTGGTGAAGGTCTAAGTACGGACGAAAAGAACGGTGGTGATGGCGGAAGCGTTCAGGTGACGGGAGGCTCGGCGCGCGGGCAGAACGTAGATACTGATGTTGGTGGTTCCGTCGCCATCACAGGTGGCTCCGCGGCCAAGTCGAGTGGAGGCTCGGTTGAAGTACAGTCAGGATCGTCGTCAGTCACCTCCAGTGGTTCAGTTACCGTGCGCTCAGGCGATTCTGCTAGCAGTGGCGCAAGTGGTGACGTTGTGATCCAAAGTGGCGCCACGCAAACTGGAGCGTCTGGTGCAATCGGAATCGAGTCTGGGGATACAAGTTCTGGAAGTGGTGGGGGGATCAATTTATTCGTCGGCACTGGAAAAGGGGCCGATGGTGGCAATGCAACCATTTCAGCAGGAAGTACTAGTTACTCGGATGGGAATGGGGGCTCGGTCAGTCTCATTTCTGGAAGCAATGAAGCTGGTTCTACCGGAGAAATTGCGTTTATCACCGCGGAATCCGGTTCCGTCGGAAGTTCGGGAGGTGTGTCACTTGTGACTGGGCACGCATCATCCAGTAGCTCAGGTTCGATTGTGCTTCAGACCGGAGATCAATCGAGCGATGGTGGTGGTGGTATTCATCTGCAATCTGGCAGCACGACTTCGACAAAAGGACCTTCAGTCGAAATCAACGCAGGCTCGGCCTCAGCTGTGAAGAATGGCCAAGGCGGGGGTATTGTGCTTCGCGCTGGCGAAGGGCTGGGAACTGATGTTTCCGGCGGTGGTCGTGGTGGGTCGGTTGAAGTCAGTGGTGGTCCAAGTATGGGTGGATCTTCGTCTGATGTTGGTGGGTCAGTTGAGCTCAAGGGCGGAAGCGCCAACACCGCATCTGGTGGCTCCATCAGCATCGTCAGTGGAGATAACCCGGTGGCCTCCAGTGGCGACTTGAAGTTAGAGACACATCACGCTATTGTTGGCGGAAGCAGTGGAACCTTGAAGATCAAGTCGGGCGATTCTGACAAGGAATCTGGATCGTTGGAAATTTCAAGTGGATCTTCATTGACAGGGAGCTCCGGAAACGTTTCTTTGTCCAGCGGCGTTGCAAAGAACGGCCAATCTGGATCCGTTGACCTCACAACCGGGATTTCAGAGTCTGGATTGGTGGGCTCAATCTCGCTCGTTACCGCAGATTCGCCAAGTTCTATCGGCGGAAATTTCGTGGTCAAGCTTGGGCAAAATAACGGCAATATCTCAATGTCAGCTGGTGCTGCCAAGGACGGAATCGGAGGATCTATTGGCGTCTTTTCTGGGGCAAGCAAGGAATCGTCCGGAACTGTGATGCTGGCAACATCTGATACGAATGGCAGTGCGAGTGGAAACCTAAGTGCGTCGACCGGTACGTCGCCACGCATGAATTCCGGAAGTATCACTGTCTCAACGGGATCGGCTGGAACAAGCGCGGGGTCAATTTCTGTCACTGGTGGAACGTCAACTGAATCTCTTGGCGCGTTGTTGATGGTCAGTGCAGGAAATGTGACCGGGCTTGGGGGTGACGGTGGCAGAGCATCATTTAGTGCCGGCTCCGCACATGAAGGAGCTGGTGGTGATCTGTCCTTATCAGCTGGTAGCAGCGTAAGCGACGCCGGCGGTTCGGTCAAGTTGACTTCCGGCGAAAGCTCGGTGGGAACTAGCGGGAACGTGACTGTCGCGTCTGCTCCAAGCGGAAATGGCGGAAGCGGAGGTTTACAGTCGTCTACTGACTCTCGTGCTAGTGGCGAAGTTGTTGTAGCCACTGGTTCTGCTTCGGAGGGAAAAAGTGGTGATTTGAAGATCGTGTCAGGCGTCGGAGCAACCGAGTCAGGATCAATTGCGATTGGTGTGGGGGAGACCTTGTCTGGAAGTGGGTCGGACGTGACAGTCACCGCGGGTCCAGGGAATCCCAGCGGTGGAAGTATTTCGTTGCTTGGAGGACCATCGCCGCTTGGAACTGGCGGGAACGTGACATTGGGCGGTGGATCGGGTTCGAACACTGGCTCTGTCAAGGTTGGTGATGCTGGCTTTTTTCGTGCTGCTGGTGACGGATCGATTGCTGTCAAAGCGAGTGCTCCTTCGGAAATGGAGATCATTGGAGGACACAATTTGAACATCTCTGTTGAATCCGGAGAAGTCACCGTTTCACACGCAGAAAGTGATGTTCCTGGGGAAGTCATTCTACGTCTCCAGGCGAACAAAATGGTTGCTCATGTCCCAGCTCAGTTCACAGAAGTCACGTACCCTTCTGATCGTCGAATCAAGAAAGAAATTGCCGACATCGACGAAGATGACATCCTCCAGCGAATCCAAACCCTTGAGATCAAGAGGTATCGCTATTCGGACCAATGGCGTGCAATCCGTGGTATTGCTGACGTGGAGGTTCGGGGGGTTATAGCCCAACAGGTCGCGGAAACGTTCCCAGAGTACATTTCAGTCGGGACATTTGAGCTACCCGAGAAAAACTTCAGCCTTGAGCAGTTCCACGAAGTCAACAAACAACAAATCACGCTCGATCTAGTCGCCGCAATGCATGCCCAGCACAAACGTTTTCACGTCGGTCCGAACCGCCCGGAATCCAGTGCTAATGTTGCGATCACGACAGCAACTGCTGGTTCGTATTTCAATGCTTCGACCACTGGGAACAGCGGGACATTGTCTGTTCAGACAGGGCCAGCACTGCAAGGATCAAGTGGAAATGTGGTCATCGCTAGTGGAAGCTCGCAGAAGGAGAGCGGCTCAATAATCATTGGCACCGGGAACTCAACAACTACCGGAGGTGATGTGTCGATCTCGGGTGGATCCACGAGTAGTTCGGTGCATCGCGGCGGTTCGATCTCGATGACGACGGGTCCAGACGGCATTTTGCGGATCGAGACGAGCAGTCGGTCGAGCAGTGTGGGCGGCGGGATCACTGTGTCAGCG
>JAADVD010000565.1:0-14431 GCA_023334535.1 Pythium vanterpoolii
ACACACTTTTCCGTTTTCAATTTGACCAAATTTCGCTGTAGCTGGATAGTGGAAACCTGAATTACCTATTTCATAGGCGCGCACTGTATCTTCGTGGGTGAAGTTGGAGCTGATGACAAAATGGTATATTTTCCATATTTTTTAAATGTTTGGTATATTTATCACAATAAAGTTGTAAAATGGTATAATATCCCCACCTTACGTAAACCTGATTGTTTTGTTTCGTTCAACACCAAAGCAACAAGAATATCAATTTGTGTATCTTTAAACTCTGGGCTTTCGCAAACGCGGCAACATTCGACCCCCCCTCAGCTGCGGAATGCTCATCGACGCACGGTCCAACACTGACATGTTCCATTCGAACAACGCGCACCCTTGGAAGACGAAGTGTGACGTTCTCACATTTCTAAATCCATATACATTGGCAGGATTGTGTCGGTCACATCGCTGATGCTCCTGAAATCGAGCCAATTACTGTACGCTGCACACTGGATACAGCACCAGTAGTCCTCAGTCAACCGCGCGCTGTGGGCTCTTCTTCGTGCGCTTTTGAGTTGTTGGACTAGCGTTAGGATGGCATTAGCTAAAGACCCCTCTATGTATGGCGCTCTGGGACCAGTCTTTGCGGTCGCCGGTCGCCGCATCATCTTGATGTGTCTTGTCGGCTAACAGTCCACGCTACAAACTCAGCTTCCAGTACTGCAATTACACGACCGGTTCGTACTGTACGCTAGCAGACTGTTCAAAGCAAGCAAAGTTACATCGCCAGTCATATCAACGGTGGCAGCTCCACAAGAACCCAAGTGACCGAGCCCATGCGATCTTTCGTTCATGAAAGATATCATGCGTGTCAAAAATATCAGCACCAGCACCCACAGTACTACATCACAAATGAATGTCAAATATGTCACGCCATGAATGTTAAATTTCAGTTCTGTATTCAATTCCCTATCGCGCACCGCCTTCGTCCTCCTCCGTTCCCATGGTTTCGTCCACAGCCACAGCTCGCGACGCACGTGTTCTTTGAGGCTGTCGTTCAAGACGGTGATTTCACAGCTATCAAGGCCTTCTTTGTACAGCCCGACGTCCTCCACGTCGTCGTCGCGACCAAAGGTTTCATTAAGGCAACCCAGCCGAACCATCTGACGAGGTGTACGCGAGCGGACGGCTCGCTCCTGTGATTTTATCGATGCAATCAGGACGTCGACGCCGTGGACTTGTTGCGCGCAAGGGCCACGTGAACGTGCTAGCGTAGTTCTTTGCGCGCGAGCGCGCGGCGTTCATGAGCGAGACTCTCGTATTTCTACTCCCGTTGGTCGCTCGGTTTGACGGATCACGGAGGTGGAATCAAAGGTAGCCTTGCTCACGTCGCCAGTGTTTTGTGAAGGGATTACAGGCGCGACCACACAGCAATCCATCCATAAAGAGATCGCTGGCCACAGCCAGACACCGGCTGTGATCGAGCTCGCGGTTGCCGCAGGCGCCTCCATCAACACGGCGCTGGCTGCGAGTGCACAGTGCTGTCGCACCGACTGCGTCGAAATGCTTAAAGACGCCGGGACGTTTCTACTAGGTGCGAAGCTGCTACATGCGTCGTCGGACCATTGGTCCTATCCACTCGCCTCTTCGTTCCTTGAGTGTGGCGTCGACAGGCGCGGCCCCGAGTGACTGCTATCAAAGCGGCTGGAGGCGACCCACGGTGACGTCGTCCAGTTGCTGCTACAGGGAGGCTACATCGACGTGGACCCGCGGGACGACGGCGGCCGGACGGCGCTCATGCGCGTGACGTCAATAGATCCAGAGATGAATTTCCACCCACAGTTTGCTGAACCCACCCCAGAAATCGCGCGGACGCTGCTCGAGAACTGCAATGTGAATTTACTTGACAACTGCGGACGCACGGCCCTTCACTTCGCGATGAGAAGTAATCCCAAGGTGACGGCGATGCTGCTGGCGAAAAACGCTGACACAATCATTCGCGACCACTACGGCCTTTCGGCGATTGATGATGATATGGTCAGTATGCGATGGCGTCGATCTGATCGAGTAATTTCATCAGTATGCGATGGCGTTGATCTGATCGAGTAATTTCTATCCGAAGGCGTTGATTCGTTTGCTATGTCGACAAAATTTACTTCTGCTTCTCTGTTAAGCACCGACGGACTTGGGGTGGGGTGATTGCGAGACAGAAGCATTTCGAGCACACAGAAAATCACCCAAAATCCACCGCTGCGATCAACTGGGAGGTGTAGGGACTACAACAACGAGCAGTGATTGAGTGCGTCGACGAGATCCGATAGAGCAAGAGCGTCGCGAGAAGACGGTGCCGTGTTTTCGACGGGTTCAGGTGGCTCTTCTTGCTCGACTTTTCGTGGTCGCTGACGCCAGTGTGGCCCCCACAAACAATTCGTGGTCGGATGCAGCACTTCGCGCAGGTGAGACTGGCTCGGATCGTTATGGTAGGCGGTGACAAGCGGTGCACACAGTGCACGCTTGGGCAAGACCACTCGCACAAGGCTCTGGAGCGTCAGTAGCGGTGATACGTCGCGGACGTTGGTATCCTTGAGATTCAGCATTTGAAGGTTCGGCAGCATGAAGAGCTTTGGGATAGTGTCCACAGCCGTCTTTTCCAGATCGAGTTCTCGGAGGTTGGGGATGGTCGTGAGCATGCTTGAACTAATACGTTTGATATTGGGTCCTCGAAGACAGAGGCGACGAAGCTGCGGCATCGGCTTATGCGGGAGTACGGCACTGAACAGTGGATCCAGTAATGTGAGGGACTCGAGGTTTGAGAACAATGCGAGGTCCTCGGGAGCAAAGCTGGCACACTGTTGCAGCTCAAGAAATCGGAGGCGAGGGAATCGAGTGTGGATTTCACGAAGGCTTACGTCTCCACTGAGCCGCAGTTTTGAAAGCGACATCGCACAGCCCTCGGGTAACATAAACGGATCGCCGCTCCAGACGTAGACGCTCAATCCTTCTAGGTACTCAAGCCGCTGCAAGCGACAAAGGTAGTGGTTCGATGCATCTAGACTCTGAAGTGAACGTAGTTCAATGTCACTAAAGTCGTGGCCATCGTTATCCATGGAATCTGGATCGCCGCCGTGGCAATAAAGCGATCGCAGGCGAGGCAACAACGCCAGTGGAGCGAGGTCGAGGCACGCTTCCGACGTGAGCGACAGCTCTTCCAGCGAATGCAGCTTGGCGAGTGACGAGAGATGATGCGCGCGAAGCGTGCTTAAGTGAAGCACGCGAAGCCTCGTGAGTGTCGCCAACATATCGAGCCGATATAGTAGCAAGGCATTCGAGATCGAGAGCGACTCGACGTTCTGCATCGCTGTGAGGAGCGAATTGCGTCCTTCGTGCCCATTATCGGACGAGCGCCAATGGAACAGAGTCCCTCGGCATGTAAATTCCACCAAAAGCGGTGCGATTGCGAGAAAATGGGTCTCCAGTCGGGCCAGGTCGCCATGGCCGCGCACGCTTTTCACTCGGATCGCTGGCGGCCGTGGCCACGCTGCGAGCGGTGCCAGCGCGCACGTCATCGGGTGGACATCCAGCACGAGCGTTTGCAGGTCGGGGAGGTTTTGCAACGGCGCCAAGGTCGTCACGCTTGTGTCCGTGAGATCGAGGTAGTGGAGATACCGGAGACCTGCTAGCGGCGAGAGATCTTGAACGCTAGTTGAGGAAAGGTCCAGTCGACGTAGCTGTTGTAGGTGTGCAAGCGCTTTGATATCCACAAGGTCTTTGATTGACGAGAGGGTGAGTTCCTGCAGATTCGGTAACGTGCTGGCGAGCACGAGAATATCTATTGACGCGGACGTGTGACCTTGCGGCAGCGAGAAGCGATGGGGATCGATCGTGAGCTGTTCGATATGCGTAAGCAACGCGTGAGGCAATTTCTTAGTGGGTGACTGGAGGCACACAGTGTGTGCAATCGTCAGGTATCGGATTGTCTGCGTCTGACCGTGAAGCGAGAAAGAAAACGCGTCACACGTAGCGGCGAGTGGCGGCAGCACGGCACGCGTGCGCTGTAACCATTGTGACCGCAATCGCGAGTCCAACACCGCAGAGCAAATGTGGGCTACATGCAAAAGTTCTCGCCACGTCAGGAACGCACTGAGACCGTCCAGCGCGTCGCTATGGCTCGTCACGAGCTGTGCAAAGTCCGCGGAGCTGCTCGGCATTTTTTCTGCGGGAATTCTATTCGTTCGATATTCGTATGCCACTAAATGGAGGTCTTGGTATCAGATCTGACTTGACCCCATACCAGAGGTGTACCTCTCTAGGAGCATGCCCCTCCCTAGTGCCCGAAGAGCTCCACAGAGCCAAATGCTTGGCGACACGTCCAGCGTAGCGCTGCTCGCGCTCTTGCGCACGCAGGACGATGCAACAAGCCAGATCGCGACGTACCTCCCGCTCGCGGATCTCTTGCACGCGATCCTCAGCTGCCGCGCGGCCGCGCACTCGGCCCTGCGGCGCCACGTGCATCGCATCACGCGTCTGTTGGTGCCGCCCGACGCATCACGTGCACAAGCACTGATCGTGAACATGGACGCGACTGCACGCACGAGCATTCGCCACGTCGACGCCGCCGACATGAACACACTCGCGTTGCTGGCCGGCGAACTACCAGCTGTCCAGTCGCTGCGGCTGCGCCATTACCAGTACCTACTGCGGCACGCACCAATGCTCGACCTCACAGGTCTCCGAGCGTTCCCCCAGCTCGTACAGCTCGACTTTTCGCGGCTCTCCGAATTGGACGACATCACTGGCATCGAGTCGCTGGCAGCGTCGCTTCACCAGCTCGATTTGTCGAACACAAACGTCGGCGACCTCACGCCGTTGTACATGTGTACGCAACTACGGACGCTAGACCTCAACGGCACGCCAGTCGACAGCCTCGCGCCACTGACGATGATGGACAAACTGGACTCACTCAACATTAGCTACACGCGGCAGCTGGAAGACCTCAAGCCACTGCGGGCCTTGGTGCGCCTAAAAAAACTTGTGCTGAACCGCAAATCGATTGTGCGCCTCGATACGCTCATGCACCTCGCCGAGAACCTCGCGTACCTCGAGATTGCCGACTCCAATGTCCAGTCCATTCGCATCGACCAGCGCGAAGCGTTTATCCATGCGTTGACCAACATTGAGCATCTCGACTTGTCGTGGTCGCGCTTCCTCACACGACTCGATGCGATCACATCCCTCACCAAATTACGGGTGCTGAATCTGTCGGGCGAAAAGTATGCAGATCTCACGCCATTAAGGTCTGTCCCCACTATTGAAGAGCTCTTTATTAAGCAGGACGTCGACGTCGATCTGTCGATCGTCGGCTCCCTCTACAAACTGCGCAAGCTCTATATCTACGGCTTTCGTCCCCACACCAGCACAGTCGACTACCTCGGCAATTTGCCAGATCTCCAAATCCTCAACGTCTCGTCACTTTTCCGACTAGGGATGCCACTGCTCCCCAAGCTCCAGTCGTTCGGGGTCTCGGTGCTTTCCTATTCCGAATACTTCAAGTACCCCCAGGCACCGCAGCTGACCCAACTGCGGATCTCGTCCCGAGTCGACGTGAACCAATTCGTCGCTCGCTTTGCGCACTTGCGGCAGCTCTCACTGGAAGACATTGATGGTGTTGGTCTCCACTCGCTCGCCCAGTTTACGCAGCTGGATACTCTTGAGCTCGGTCGCGTGGGGACCGCAAGTACGCCAGTGCCCGAGGACCATTCGTTTTTACGATCGCTCACACAGCTGCGGATACTTCGCATCTACTGGACGACGCTAACGGATCTGTTTGTGCTGACGAGCATGAAGCAGCTTGACGAGCTCTCGCTCGTCGGCACGTCGGTACGTGATGTGTGGCACCTCACCGCACTGGACAACCTTCAGGTGCTGAGCGTCGCTGATACCAAAGTGCGATCAGTCGCCGACCTCACGGCGCTTCCCCAGCTCCGCAAAATCACGCTGCCCAAGAACGCGAGCTGCGTCCCATTGCTGGACGCATTCCACACCGGCTCGGCACTCGAGCACTTGAAGGAGGTGTGCCACCCCACGCAGAACTGCCTCTGGGGCCAGCATCGCAATACTGCATAGTGGAGCATGGGTAGGATTGTAATTCTGGCGATAGATAACATTGGTATTCGCAAATAGTTGTATCCTTGAAGTTCCTCATCGTATCGTCCAGTCCCACAGTATCCGAATGAGAGCTTCAACAGAGAGATGGCAGAGCCACACGCAATGGCACAGGCAACGGCCACTCCTCCACACGCACCAGCTCCTCGTGGTCGACGGCAGAGCCGCAGCCGAGGCACCTCGGCTCGCACACGGTCTCACCACTCGCGGCCGCGCCACGCTAGACGCGGCAGCGGCCACAGCAACGCTCCCATGCAGCCGCACGGCGCCGAGGAGATGTCGGTGCTCGATTGCCTCGCCCACAAGTTTTGCCACGGTTTGTACGGTTCTATTCGCCACGAAGCTGTACGACCAGCGATGGAGACAGTGCCAGGAGGCGACCATGTGTGCCTGGTCGTGACGCTCTATGATGATTCTCCTCCATCACATTCTCCATCACAACGCGACGCCAACGAGTCGTGGCGAAGGATCCGTTTAAAGCTCGAGGCTGTGTGGGTGCTCAGCGTTTTGGCGTGTACCGAGAGCTTTGCGTGGCGCCGGAACGAAGCGTTCTGGCAGCGGTTCACTCAGGCTTCTGCTCACCCAGGCCAACGAGAGAGCCGATCGAATACGCTTCCGACACCCCGTGACGATATGATTCTGCCTCGCTTCTTACTTGACTTTTCATTTACCGAGGTCACCGCCGACGTCCTCACGCTGCTTCGTCACGTTCTCATGGGCAGCGAGAAGTCGATGCGCCACAGCTTCAAGCACGCTATGGAGACGCTGGCGATGATCGAACCACGGACGCCACGTCCAGTCACAATCCCCATTGCTCTGCGATTTGCGCGCTGTCACTTTCAAGGGAGCAATATGATGAAGCGCCTTGTTGAAGTCGTGGAGGCGGTGAACCACGCAAGACAGCGATGCTCCCATACAACGCGTCGTGCGTTTTTCTATCGGATTGTTGAGCTCGACCTCAGCAGCGTGCGACTGTCCGCTAGCGAGCACCGGCATTTGCATGTTCTTGCATCGGCTGTGGGTGTATGTGGAGGCAGCTTTCGGCTCGTGCTGGACAACACGATCACTGGATCGACAGACCAGATCGTTCTATTCGGTTCGGTCGTATCCAGCTGGTTTGATCCAGAAACTGCTAACGCGGAACCCGATCCAGAGAGTTTTATCTGTGACGACTCGTCCAGCGCGATTGACGTGCGTCTTAATTCCAATGCGCTATCGGCGTCTCACGTTGCGTCGCTATTCTCTGCGATCCAATCCAGTGGTGCCAGGAGCAAAGCGAGCCAGCTATCATTACGCGGAGCATTCCAATGCTGTGCGCCACGTGTTGCGTGGGCGTGGGTCGCCTTCGGGGTCTTGTGCAGTGACACATCCAGCTTGCTCGAGTCGCTGGATCTATCCGGAAATGTACTTAGCCTCGAAGATGCAGCAGTCGTCCAGCAAGTGATCACTGCACATGACAGCGCCGCTAGAGTCCAGTTACTCTATCGTCTGATGGGCGGAACACCAGCATCGACGGCGAGCAAGAAGAACCGACGAAAGGGTGGTATCCATCATCAGAGAGACAGTGAACCGGGGCATACACCGGAGAACGTGACCTCGCCTCCTGCGTGGGTTCGCTTGAAGGCTGGGACGAGACTAACGCTCTCAACGGCCGACACGACCTTGCATCTCTCGCTCACGTCGGCTACCATCGTTCGTGTGGTAGACGTGCGATCCCATCACGACGCTGTGGTGCTTGTATTAGGCTACGGCTTTCTACAAGTCGATCTCTCCACTGGAACCTTGATGGGGGATTTCCACGACGCCGCCTGTGGCCCCCACCGGCTCCAAACACTCAAGCTGAATGCCATGGCCGTGCCAGACGGCACTGACGCCCCAGCTACCGTCTTGGAGGCACTCTTCTCCTCTGTCTTCCTACCAGCTCTTACGCACCTCGAACTGAATGGGAATCCGTTGGCGCAACACACGCTCCGCACGATCCTCTCGGCCTGTCCATCGCTCCACTCCCTCAGTCTTGAGGATTGCGAACTCGATTCGATCCGTGCGATCGTCGAGGGGTACGCCAGCGGCACCTGCCACATCCAGTCTCTCAATCTCACGGAGAATCTCCTCGGTCCGTTTGCTATTTTGGACCTTTGCCGTCTCATGACCCTTGAGGCATCACCGGCGGCCCAGCTTCGTCATCTGAATCTCCACCAGAATCCAATTTCGCCGCGTGGTCTCCACGCTTTAAGCGACGCGATCCGTGCGAGCTCGACAGCGCTGGTGCACCTCGTGGTCGACAAAACTCAGGACCCTGATGCACGTTTTCGCACCGGGTTTTATCACTATCACGACCGTTTTTTGGGCAACGAAATGCTTTCGACTGCTCACCAACGCGAATTGAGTGAGGCGCTTGCGCGTCGATTGCACACCGTTGCACTGGAGCCGTTTATAATCGAGCTGATCCATGCATACGCGGCGACCACGCTCTATCGCGAAATCATTTGGATGTGAGTCATGGGCTGATAAGAATACTACTCAGTATTGATGCTATTACTACTCTAGTACGATCCTGATCCGCAAAATGTTATTTCGAAGTACGAAAGTAGTATTTGAAGTAGTATTTGTGGTCGTCTCCAGAGGTCTGTGTGTTGGACGGCTGCCTCGCTTTCTAATAGCACTGGGGACTGCGAGTCACACTTGACGATTCCAGTCCATTATTATAATGTGCACTATTGCCGTACCTCCTTCCTACAGCGCATACGAAGCGACATACTCTTGCTCGGTCGTTAAAACATTGTGGCATCGGCGCCGTTCAGCTCGGTCGCTGGCGGCTGTAGCTGCTGCTGTGGCATGGGCTGGTCTTGCATTCCCATCCCCGCACCGTTCGAGCGGAACGTCTGTTCGCTCGATAGACTCCCCATAGCACCACTGCGTCCACCGCCAATTTTACCACCACTTGCCACTGCTGTCGGCGGCTCGTCGAATTGGCCAAAGTGGACGCTCCAGTCGCCGTGGACGTTAAAGTATTTCTTGAGCCACGAGTGCTTCAGTACGGCGGCCGTGTTCCCACCCACCCGCACCGGCCGCAAGCTCTCGAAAAACCGATTGCTATCCAAATGGTATCCGTGCGGCAGACCGGGGATGGTCCCCAAGTACGTCGCAACGTGTCCATAGTCTTCTTCGTGGAAGCCACTCTCCAAGTGCGGGACCTTGAAACACCGGTACGTAATGCTATAAAACTTGGCCAGTCCGACCATTTCGGCGTACCCCGTGTTGGTCACTTCGAGCGGCGTCCGCGAGACTTCGCGCGGTTCGCCAAACCCAATCTGCCGGCATATGCGTTTAAAGTCTTCCATGTACAGTGCCCCACCGATGCACTCGCTGTGAAGGACGTCGTGTTTGCGAACCGACTCAGGCAAGCGGCGTGTTGCAAAAACATCGGAAAATTGAAACTCGCCGCCTGGCCGTAGGACCCGCAACACTTCTTTCAGTACGAGTTCTTTATTGGGCGAGAGATTGAGCACGGCATTGGAGATCACCAAGTCGATACTGCGACCTGCAATTCCGGCTTTGTCAAGGTACTCCATGTGCCCTTCGAGGAATCGGAGGTTCGGTTGGCGGTACCCGAGCGGGGTCGTGAATGCATCAATGTGCCGCTCGGCGACTTGGATCTGCTCGGGCGTAAGGTCAATCCCCAAGACGTAGCCGCGTGCCCCAACCAGCGCCGACGCGACGTACGCATCGCGGCCGCTCCCACACCCCAGATCCAGCACGCGCATGCCTTCAATGCCGAGCGGCAACGGATTGCCCACACCAAAGTACCGAGTCGCGACTTCGTCGGGGACTTTGGACAGAATTTGGTCGAGAAACGGATGCTGGCCGCCAAGCGCTTTCCGACCGACGATCAGTGCATCGCTCGAGCGCTGGAGGCGATGGCCGTAATATTCCTTGACGCTCTCGTACACTTGCAAAGCTTCGAGCTGACGGCCCGCGGTCGTCGGCTCCAAGTGGCGCCGTCCTGCCGAGCCTTCACCGCTGGTGCCATGCCCGACATCCATCGCGAGGCCGCTACTGCTAACGAGCATGGCGCCAACATTGCCCATGCCAACGCCGCCGGTCAAACCATGGTGACTCCCACTGTGGAGACTGCCGCGCGTGATCGAGTGGAGCGCTTCGTCGGTCGTGAGCTTGAGTTCAATGGCGCGTGCGTACGCTTTGCAGCCCACGAGGTGCTGCTGCAGCCGGTGCGCGCGCTTGCTGACCACGCGCTCGCAGTGCTTGCACTTGACGCGCTCCTTTCCGGTCTCCGCATCGTTCTCGGCTTCGTCAAATTCTTGCCAGATCACGCCGCGCGGTCGGCCCATGTTGAGCTCGCGGTGGTGAGAGGAACGGGGGGGTCGTTTGGATTTGGCGAGGGGGTTTGAGCCAGTTATGAAAGGGGGCGGGAAAGAGGGTGGACGACGTGAACGGAGAAGAAACCGTGCGGTAAACGATGCAGAACGGGATTTCAGCCAATCGAAAACGCGAAAGAAGCCAGTGCGGGCGAGTGGTGGAAAACGCATGGAGGTGTTACGAACCGATTGCGACATGGTTCGAACGGACCAATCGAGGTGGATTCGCGGCTGTGACGTGTGCCCACACGTCGCAGATTCGTTTCTGCCAACGAACACAAATGTGGATTCACGGAATTCATTCTCGGAGACGATTGCGATTCGATTTTAGTGCACTCGTCAGCCATACTGTGTGTCTCCACATGCCGGTAGAATAGATCAAATCGGTTGATCCTGTTTCCAAAGTACTCGATGATGTGAGGTATTAGTTCCTGTAGAAATAGACTCCTTTTCAACTACTTACGACTACCATTAGTTGGCACAATACAATGAGGGACTCGCCAGACGGCAGAGTCGTCCAGATCCTTAGGCTAGTCGCCTGCGTCGACCCAGGTGGAAGGAGGTGTAAATGCTTCTGCTTCTGTCCTTTAATGGACGTCATTCGAGAGAAAATCCGCGATTTGGATGACCTCCAGCCGCTCGTCAGAGGCGTACATCTGGATACTGCGCTGGCTGTCCATGGTATCTCCAAAGTGTTCACAGTTAGTTAGGTAACCTCGCGGGACTCGACTGTCGTCGCTACGTACAAAAGCGTTTGAGACATAAGTACTTATCCGTGATGACCGATACATTATGTGAGTGTTTATGAGTTCAAGCCGTTTATGCGAAACGACAACTAAAGGGTGTATCATTCCAAGAATGCATCCTTTCAGGACCAATCAGTTATTATAGCACTCCTGGCATTTTGCCTTTTAGGAGTAATCAACGATTCTAGAGCTCCTGGCATTCGGGATTCTTGGCGACTGGGCTGTGTGCTCGCCTGACTTCAACCACAAGTCTCTGATACGGCCCCTCCCTCCATCCCCACAGCGCTCTACACCGTACTGTGCGGCACAGTACAGCGCGCCATCGAAGCGTACAGCAAGAGAATGAACAAACACAAAGCAAATGCAATGCGCTTTTCCTTGGCCTGGGGTTAAACCCGTCTGCAACGAATTCTTGATGCGCCATCATAAATACTGTACACTTCACGTGAGCAGCTGACGTGTGATGCTTTCTCTTCGTTTCTTCCAGATCACTGACGTTTTCGAACCAAGACGAGAAGACGCAGAGCCTCATTCGAAATACGCGATCTTCTAAGATCTTGGATTTGACACCGTCAGATTCCGAAAGGGACACGGCGTGTCGCCTCCTCCATCATAGAGTCCACTTAGGCCGCCAACATCAGCAGGACTCGTATAGAGGACGGCTCTCCAGTTGAGCTTACTGGATCGTGTGACCGTGATGCTGAGCTTCACCCAAAGAACCCAAGTACTGTACAGTACAATACGATGGGTCAATCAGATTCCAAGTTAGGTGACGCGCCCTTCTCTGCGCCATCCTGTTCTAGGCATTGCCCTGTCTTTTTCCGACGGCCTGTGGTATTGGACGAAATGATTATCCAGCAGCAACCACCGATTTAAAGTAATTTGTGTAAAGTGTACTGAGCAACTAGAAGCTCAGAACCCACTGATGAATACAGTATGGTCTTACCAGGCGAACGATGCGTGCTTAATTTCCTTATTTGATACAGAAAACTGTGGTAAATTTTTTTTTCCTGTGTACGCTTCAAGGGGACACAGTGTGCTTGGCATCTTCGCAACGGCCCCGCAAAAATCAGCTGCTTACTGCCTTTCATAATACACACACTGTAGCTTTTGGCCGAGAATGTTAATTGACGCTACCCCACTATCCGTCATATGTAATCCTGCCAGCTGATGAAGGAGAGGAAATTAACAAAACACATTTTGTCCCACGTGGGACAGTACATGATCCCAACAGTCAATAGCTATCAACCGCCAGATTTCATGGTGAGCTCAAATATATAGAGGTTGGAACGTTAAAGATAGAGTATCCCTTTACCAGAACTGGGGAACCCAACGAATTGCGTCCATTCCATGCACATCCTTCAACCATATTTCAAGGCCTACCTGTATATATTGATGTACTTTTAGGGATGAAAATAGAATGGCTTGCGAAATCTATCTATTTTGGCGTGCAGATTTGAAAGTAAAAGATTGCATATTCGAAACTTGATGATATCCATCCTAAGATAGTAGATTTCAATTCACCACTCACAATTGATTGGATTATTTGATGGAGGTATTTTGTTCTGCTGCAATTGACTATTGGGGTCAAATAATACTAAGTGTGTCGTTGAATGTGTCGCTGCAGAAATGAGTAGTCGCCAACACGTGAGTACCTGAGGCTCTGAGTCAAAGAGTGAACACCCTGACCAATGAATGAGTCGGTATGTTCGGTACTCACTCATTTGTCACGGCGTTTCACTCTTTGACTCTGAGAGTCTCAGATACTCACATATTGGCGATTACTCCTGCAAAACACCAACAAATTGATTTTGTCCAGTTGTAAAGAGTCAAGAACTGATCCTGAGTCAGTTTGCCTATGGCACTGTAGCTTTCCGTTTTTCGTGTACTGTACGGAACGTGCGTTTGGTATGTGGCACAATGCGATGGCGGGAATGGCAAAGCCAACGACCTGATCACAAAATTCGTATGCGTTTATACACGCTCCTCGATTCAATAGAAGACGGTGTCTTAATGATCGGGAGAATCTTAGATAAGAGGTTATTCGTATGCACAGGTTTTGGGGTCAAGATTAATCAGTTGTGGCAAATTGTAAAACCTAGCCCTAACCGAATGGTCTATGCGCGTCCAGTTGCCTTCAACGTGCGAGATTAAAAGTGGCGCAAGAGAAAGGCGGTTAATTATTCCTGCACTTTTATATCGGTCAATTGAAATGCGAGAGAGCCCAAGGATTCTTGTCGTTAGTGGCATGATGATGAAGAACTATCCGCACGTGCTAGAGTATCAGTTCAGACGCGCGAGCGTTTCCAATACTGTACTCTCGGCTTTATGGAGCCGTAACTGCGAGACATTAGGTGCTGTCAAAACGGGGCGGTGACCTCACGTTCCTTCACGCGTAACTTTACGTTGTGGGGCCAGTGAAGGAAAGGGATCTCCTCCGTTTCCCGCTCGTCTTCCGCATTTCATCCACAATAATGCCAAGCTCCTCCCGTTCACGTGCTCGGCATCGTGGATGAAAGCGCATCTCGGAGATGTGCACCGGTGTCACAAAGGCCGCACTCCCCCTTAATTCAGCTGCGGATTAATATCACCAACAATCCATGCACCTCTTATCTGGTATACCAGTAAACGGCAATGTCTGATCCAGCACGGTAAAACATGCTCGCTCCTATCGCAATGTCCTCGCTTACTCTATTTCGCATTGGTGCTTTTGATCCAGCAGAAAGAGGAGGATGGGGCAGTCACTTCTGGTCGATCAGCCTCCCCATGACCGACTGCGTGTCAGAGAGATTGTCGACGGCGTACAGTACTGTACAGTATGATGCTTCGGGTAAGTCGCTTTTCCACATGGTTCTCCTTCTGCTCCTTCGAGGGACAGTGCGTACCTTGGTCACCAGCCTCGTGTGTCGTCGAGACTGGCGTGTTTGGTTGTGCTTTCCCATTCTTCTCATTCTCCATTCTGCGGTCCAGCCCCCAAGCTCCCACCTCCAAACCCAAGAGAAGCACACTACGATGGTCGCGCCACCCACGCACGACCTCGTCGAGCGCGTGTCGTACGTGTCATCGGCCACCAAGGCCAAGGACGGCGACTACATTGATGCCAAGACACCGATCGATGATTTGGAAGGCGGTGCGTTGCGCGCCGGTGGTCGCCCTGACATTTGGAGC
>JAADVD010000566.1:0-14295 GCA_023334535.1 Pythium vanterpoolii
CATACCCTCAAGCATCTCTTCTTCTTGTCCATCACCATTCGATGGCCGTGTGGGTCGCTGGAGACTATCGACGACGCGCTGCAACTGGACGAGTTCCTGCCAAGAATTCAAGCTGCACTCGAGCAGCTGAAGGGTAGGGGCCGGCGATTTTGTGTCTATCACTTTATCCTCAGAAATTTCCAGTGAGACGACGACCGGTAGTAGGCTCTCATGGATGATCCGCTCGATCTCGGCTGGCGTCGGCTCGGCCCAGGCACCCGACTTTTTCTTGAAGCTACTCTTGTTCGTGTGCGGCATGGAAGAGGCTTCGCCGGCTGCGGGACCAGCGCTTTTGCCGCGGCGAGCGGACGTAGTGCGCCGTGCCATGGGAGGTAGAGAGTCGGAGAGAAAATGAGTGCAGAGAGACAGTGGCGCCGGGTAGTGATTGGGCTCTATGAGGAGAGCGCCGATCGTCTTTCTTGGTGAGCTTATTGTGGGACGTTCTAGATCTGATGGGCGTGGGGTGCCACCATCATTTACAAATAGTTTAAAACACTATGTTGCAATCTTCCTAATGAGTTCAAGTGATTTTGTTTTAAACAAAACTGTTTTATTTACTTGGGCGGACCTTCACTCACGATCTGAGATGGCTCCACTCCATCGCCTCAATCCAGCAGCTCCGAGATCACTAAGTTCAGCATCCATTGCTAGCGCTACGCACAATACCATGCGTCACCGCTTGCAATTGCACGCATAGTGCGCCAGGGTCTCAGCTGTTGAGACGTGAGTGTTGGTGCTATTAGTGGCTTGGGTCAAGGAAAGATCGGTGGAGAACGCGTCAACGGCTCGCGCGAAACATGCGTGATTTTTTTCGAAAACTCGGGCGACGCAAGCGATGTCGCCGTGCTGGACGTCGTCGATTCTCACGTAGATATTGAAACCGCGCTTCTGCTCATCCTATATTGATTATTCCCAGGTGATGCTTGCGGCTTGCGCATGGCGTCGTGTGCCTCGGCAGTGTAGCAGTTTCTCTGCCACACTCTGTAGCGTCGGCAGTTCGGGCAATCGACGCATTCCCTCAAGGAAGACAGCGTAACGAGGCCCTTTGAGGGACCGCACATCGTCACGGCTTGGATATTGTCAGCACTGAGAACCCCATGGTCGTCTACACATCGACGCACGCTGTCATACTCGCAACCTGCCGTTCTACCGACGTCTCGTCGAAGCACGCTTCGGAATACTCAAACGCCTTTTCCATCACACTCCCACACGAATCACGATACTTCTACTCAAGCCCTTCTGTAAGCTATACGGCAGGGTGGTCAACAGCAACTCGCAGGACGTGCAGCGGGACAGTGCGCATTCATGGACAACATGTAGCCATGTTGCAAACAGGCTCATACCAAGTGTGGACCACACCACTCATCCGCCTCAAGACACATCACACAGCATGCTTGTGGCAGTCCATAAATGCCGCGTTCATCCGACAGGAACAACAAAAAGAAGACACACTGAAGCAGAAGACGCATGGTGAACTTGCGTGAAGCCATCGTGTTTAGTGCGCTATTTGGCGCGCCGTGCGCATTGATCCTGTGGGAATGCGTTTGCGACCCGTCGCTCTTTGCACTGCACCCAGCGCTCAACGCTGTCGCCTTCCTCCTCTGCACCCCGGCGTACGTCAGTCTACTCCTGAACTGCCACTTGTATCTAGTACTAACACTACCGCCTTGTGTAATATGGCAGTGCGTTGTTTGCGATGCTCGAGCGCAAGCAATCAAAGAACTACCAATCCCGGTGCGTTCAACATTGTTTCTGGCTGGATTTCTCCATATCTTCCTGATCCATTGTGGCCACAGTGTGCTGCTGGCAAAGGTGCACCTGACGCTCCACGTACTCGCCGGTGTACTCCTCATCGTTGCCGGCGCGGCGGCGTTTCAGACTAAACGCGTCTACGACAAACCGCATTTTCGAAGCGTCCACTCGTGGGCAGCGCTGACGACCAGCAGTTTGTTTGTGCTGAATATCCTTCAGGGCTTGCTGCTTACGCTCGAGACAACGCCGCCCAACTGGCAGTGGAAAGACGAGACCCACGTGCTTGTCGGTACGCTCGTGTACATTGGCTCGTGTACGTGTTTGTCCCGCGACTCATAATTGGTACATCAATTGACAGATGGCTTTGTAATTGTCCAGGTGCGACGCTCGTGCTCGGTCTTTTCTCTGGGTCTTGGGGGAATGGCCACCTCGGACGTGAGCGGCAGCAGCATCTCGCCATTGCGATCTCACTCGGGCACGTTGTGCTGCTGGGGAAAGCGGTGATGGCATCACGTCCCAACCGCACGATGGCCGAGAAGCTCCATGGCAAATCCGTGTAGACCGCGGTGATATTGTAACCTCCAATATATCAGGCGGGGTGAGACGCTACCTGTGACGAAGATCGTGAATGACGCCGATTCGTCATTGATAATCTGTAGCAGTGGATACGGTTGCTCGTTCCGGGTCATAGTCATTGCAACAACGGCTTGACGTCAATGGATGTCCGTGACATCAACCGATACAAAGCGTGACACGGTTCGCAGCCGAAACCTCTATCATTGTATATGTATCAATTGAACGCTGTCCATTTTCTGCCATTTGATAATGATCGTGACTGTGAGAACTGATATTTAGCATGAATCGATATATTGAGTCGACCATCACTCTGCTCTTGAGCGACTTGCGATCCACCACCACTTCCCCACCAGACCAGACCACCAAAACCGCATTGCACTCCATCCAGTCTTCCTGTTCCCGCCACCTATCCACACGTCACCATGGCCAATAAGCTCGAGCTCTTTGTGCTCACGACGCTCTTCCTGACGCCGGCGTTCGTGATCCTCTCGCACTGCGCCGCTGCGCCGTCGCTCTTTGCGGCGCACCCGGCCGCCAACGCCATTGCGCACCTCGTGCTCTCGCCACTGTACGTTTATTTAGACCCCTTCTCTCTTCTATCGCTGATCACTCATGGCGTATGTATGACATAGGGCGATCTACCTCATCATCTTGCGCAAGTCGTTTGGTGATGCGGCGACTCGGTACGCTTTTTTCTCCTATCCATAGTAATATCTCTAATG
Source organism: Pythium vanterpoolii (assembly GCA_023334535.1). NCBI lineage: Eukaryota > Oomycota > Peronosporomycetes > Pythiales > Pythiaceae > Pythium > Pythium vanterpoolii. The sequence goes on from JAADVD010000566.1 coordinate 3,090, forward strand.
CCTCAACCTAACTGGCACTATCAAAATGACGATAGACTGACGCTGGTAAAGGCCCACTTTACGCTGCAACTGCTGGCGTTCTTGGTCATGGCAGCGGGCGGTACGGCCGTGTACCTCAACAAAGACAAGATGGGCAAGCCGCATTTTACGTCCACGCACTCGTGGGTCGCCGGCACGTTTGGCACGCTCTGGTCGCTGAACCTTCTGGGCGTACGTTTGGTCCGCGAGTAGTCACTGACGCGAGGAAGTCTAACGTTACTGTGTCTCCTGTTGCAGGGTGTGTCGTCGACATTCCTGGGGGCCAAGGCCGACTGGACCTGGAAGAACCCGGGCCACCGCGTCGGTGGTGTTGTTGGATTTCTCGGCTGCGGTGTGACCTCGCTGTATGGTCTCCACAGCGGTCCGTGGGCTGCCGCGACGCTCGGCGCCGACAAGCAGTTCAAGGTGGCGGTGCTCGTGGGCGTTGCGTACGCCGCGCTGTTGGTCAAGGCCATGGTGTCACTCGGCGCCAAACCCACGACCTCCAAAAAGACGGTGTAAACCAACCTCTCCGTCCCTATCCCACATACGCCTTTTGTGTTTGGATAGAATGTAGGATGTCCCATCCAAACGAAATCGACCCGTTGGGTTCCCATCGTTGGGTTCAGTTCGATTTCATGCGATTACATTTAGTAGATTGTAACTCAGAAATGATATATTCTTTTCGGAGCGGATCCACTGCATGATACCCAGTCTGCTGATCACAGAAAACTAAAATCTCGAGCTAAGCAGCAAGTGCCGTTGACAATTCGAGTTTTAACAAGTGTCCTCATAGGTCTAGTGCTTTAACAGGAATCCGCTCCACTAGGGCAATGAAAGTGGACGGCGGGCCACTGCACGACCATTGCAGCGTTCTTCAGTAGTGGCTTGGAGAATCAAGGTGATCCAGCTGGTCGTCGAAGTCGTTGTCAGAATTGCGTGTTTTTTCATGGGTCGTGTGAACATCTCGCTCTGCTGTTCGATCTGCATTCCGAGTCGTGAGGCACCCGCAGTAGGATTTCGCTGATTCGGCTTTAGATGTCGCACTTGAGTTTCTTCTTTGCCGTCTCGATCGCATTGGTATGCAGCATCCCGCTTGCGCGACTCGGATCAAGCGTCCACCGCTTCAGCTATTTGCGATTTTGTGTTAGCTCGCAATCTTCTACAGCGTGGGAGGAACCCACGGTTTGCCTGGCCGGCCAACGCTACCTCCACATCCTCGAGTGCGAGTCGTGTCGAGCTTGTGCTTTTGCAGATCGCAATCGAGCTGGTCGTCGACGCAGGGTGCTGTCGATGGGATATGGGAGCTTATCAATGGTATTCCATTGAACACAAGCAGCGAGCTCAACCGGTGCTTGCATGGGCTGTTCTCGGTCTGCGTAATGTCCAACATTGGCGTCTGCTGCTCGATCGACATCAAGTAGTGTAACAGCGTACCTCTGACTCAGCGAGTGTCGCCGTAAATAGAACACTATGTCTTGTCGTTTCTTCACACAAAAGCACTGCCAATGCCTCGCTCGCTGGATCGCCCGCGGCTTGTGCTCGCATCGCTTGTGCCAGTCGAGACTCGCGCAGATCCGCTCGACTACGCTTCATTACCTCGGGTATGAGACGGTGTGCCTAACGTCCGGGGCACGGTCGCTGTCTGACTGTATTCTCTTCGTGCTGACGCTGTCAAAGACCGACTTTGGTGGGATCAGCGCGCTGCTCTTGACAAAACCAAATCGCGACCTCGACTCAAGGCTATGCCACAGCAATAACCAACACCATGATGAACTCTGCCGCCTTGACGAACAGCTCGCGGCGACCAAGCGAGCGTGGACGCAGCAGCAGGAGCGAAGCTTTGACACGCAGATCGCATTAACAGCTTCTCAAGACCCTGGGCAGCAGACACGTCTGGATCGCACTAAATCTCCGTCGTCGATGCCTTTGTTGGAGATCAGTCTGCGTGTTGTCGAGGACTTGATTCGCGACGCCGGGGACGCGCTGGCAGAGACCACCCTAAACGGTGCAACGCTGGGATCGGCGCGTGATCTGTACGCCAAAGCTGCTGCCCATCTTGCAGAAACCCTGCGCACCCTACAACCACCACGATAGGGACACACAATACAAAATATAACATACCGGGTACAAGATCGTTCACGAAACTGTTGTGTCCATATTCACGATTTGGCCATATCACAAGACGCTGTCTAGGTCCTTCGTTCTTACCAGCCAGCCTGGTCGACTTCTTTAAGCAACGACTGGATAAGCGCGACGCCAAAACCCGTGGCGCGCTCGTCATCGTCGGTCTTGACCGGGTACGCCATGTCGACGTGGAGCCACTTGCCCGAAGTCTCGTAATCACCCAAGTGGTTGGCAATAAACTGACCCGCACACGACACCGACGCGTTCGTGCGGTTCTTGACCGAGTTCTTCATGTCGGCGACTGCGCTCTTGTATTCCGCGCGGAAAAACTCGGGCGCGTACGGCACCGGGTGGACAAGGTCGCCCGAGCTCTTGCCGGCCTTAATCGCAAAGCGTTCGAGGTCGTCGTCGTTCGTGTAAATCGCGGCAATCTTCATGCCGGTCGCAATGCCCTGCGCGCCGGTGAGCGTCGCCATGTCGACGAGCACCTTGGGGTTCAAGTGCTTGACCGCGTACGCGACGCCGTCGGCCAGCACGAGGCGGCCTTCGGCGTCCGTGTTGTTGACTTCGACAGTCTTGCCCGAGTAAAACGTGTGGACATCGTCAGGACGCGTCGCAAGCGGCCCGACCGAATTCTCTGCGATACAGAGCAGCACATGGAGCGGCGTCTTGTCGGTCGTGTTCTTTCCGAGTACCGCAGCCTGGAACGCGGCGAGTAGACCGGCGGCACCGCCCATGTCGCGCTTCATGCCGACCATAAAGCCGCCCGTCTTGATCGAGAGACCGCCCGTGTCGTATACAATGCCCTTGCCCACGAGAGCAACGCCCTTGGTGTCTTCCGAAACGCCCGACGGGTAATGCGACAGAATCACAAGCGCTGGCTTGTGCTCGGCGGCCTTGCCCACGCCGTAGATACCACCAAGACCACGCTCGCGCAGCTCTTCGCCCTGGATCACCGTGATCTTCGAGCTCGTGCGCTTGGCGACGCGACGTGCTTCGGCAATGAACGCGTCCGAGTGCAGTTCGTTCGGCGGTGCGTCCGTGAGTCGCGTTGCGAGCTGGATACCGTCGGCCGTCGACTGCAGCAGCGCGAGGTCCGCAGCCGCCACCGGCTGCTCAAACACCACGGCAAGGTTGTCGGGCGTAATCTCGACGTCGGTATCAGCACTCTCCGGAAACAATCCGCTCGTTTTCTTGCCCTTGTGGAGGTAGTGGTGACTCGCACGTGCAACGGCCGCGCCGGCGGCAAACCACGTCTGCTCGTGGTTGGGCAGCGCCAGCACAACAAGCGCAACCTCGTCGTTTGCCGTCTCATCGTCCTTGGTGGTCGTCAGCAGCGCGCGGTTGGCTTTGACAAACGCGTGGATCGCATGCGGGCGCGCCGGCGAGTTGGCACGCGACACAAGCGTCGGCAATGCAAACAGCGTGACGTGCAACGCATCGTCACTCGCGCCGTCGCGCAGCAAGAGCACCTGGGCAGATGCGCCGTTGTCGGCGCTCGGGCTCAGTGTGGCCGCGGCGTGGGACAGGAGCACGCGGTTCGGTGCACCGGCTCCAAACGCAACGGCCTTGCCGCTGACCGCGCTGGCGGTCGCGAGCGTCTCGTGGAGAAACGACGCGGCGCCGCTTGCGTGCTGCTTAAGCGACTCGGCCGTGCCGACCACAAGCACACGGTTCACGCGCTTGGCGAGCGTGGCGATCGATGAAAGGTATTGGACCATTGTATTGGAGGTGTCCTTCTTGGTTGCTTCTTCTTCGTGGGGCAAGTTGGAGAATGACTGTGGTGGTGAGGTTGGTGATTGGAATTTCTCATGGATCGCACCAACAGAATGAGAGGCGGGGTGATTCGTATTCTGTTAAAGAGGGAATAAGAGAAGCTGGAGGAGAGGCGAAGTGGTTGAGTGTGGGTGTTGGATCTTGAAGGACAGCCAACATCCGATAAAGTGGTGAAACAGTGTGGTCCACATTGAGATGGATAGTACTAACAAACAAGGGAAACCTAAGGCTCTGACTGTCACAGCAAGTCGCCATCACAGAATACCATACTGTACATGTGGTGAGAGTTGTGCGTGGAGGAATCGATAGCGTTATTTGTACATGAAAGTTGGTGTTGCAATGTTCAACGTGCGGCGGCTTTAAGAAGGCACACGGAAATGCGTCCAACACTACCGACATTGAAGTGGCCGTTTCTGATTGGCACAATCCAGTGTCCACGTTGACTATCAGGACCATTGATTGGTTGATTTATGATTTGAGTGCGCTGATTGGTTCTCCAGCGACCACGTTGACGTCAACACACTCTGTCGACGAACCTGATACATCACTGTTGGCACAAAATACTGTGATCCACAGCAACCTTACCCATCCATTCACAAATTTCAGCCAATGAACGCAAACTATTTCTCAAATCTATTGAAAATCAAATCTTGCAGCAAACTCTACCCATCTCCCATCGCGACGAGCTCACTACTGGTAGACTGTCCTTGCTTACAGCTCTTCCTTCTCATTGACCGGAGCTTCCTCTTCCTCGGCAAACTCGTCGACCTCTTCGGTCGTCTCGGTCTGACTGTCGGTCGCGGCTGGCGTCGCCGCGTCGAGGATCGGTAAGACCTTATCGTTCTCTTCCTTGGGGACGATATTCGCTTCGTAGAGACCCGTAAACTGCGGAAGCTTGATTGACGACGGGTAGTCGCCGCCGTAGTGGATCGTGAGCTTGGTCGCTTCCTCCGGACCGGCCGCGCCGAAATCCTTGGGCGACGCCACGCCGACCGACACGCGGAGCTGGTGGTGGCGCTTCACCAAGTACGAGATGGGCTGGAACTTGAGCACAGCTTCGTAGACCTTGCCAGCCTCGATCACGCGCGCATCCTTTTTCAAAAATGAGTGCACCGACGAGTCGTCGCGCACAGTCGTGTGGATGGGGTTCAGCAATGCCTCGGTGATGTAGGTGATGCCGCGACGCTTGTTCTCGTTCGGGAACGGCGGCGAGTAATCGACGTCTTCCAAGTACGCAATGATGTTGACGGCCGGTTTATCAACCGAGAAAAACACGCGCAATTCGACTTCGCCCGTGATCTCCATGATGTCCTTGCTCTCAGGCGTGAGGAACGTCGCGAACTGGTCTTCCATCGGCGCGCGGTCGTGGTAGTAGTACGGACGGCTCCCAAAAAGGTGGGCAATCATGTCCCAACGCGTGAGCACATCGTACTGCGGATTGAACGTCACGTTCAGCGAGGTTTCGCCTTCGGGTGTGTTCACGACCTCGAGTGTCTGGTTCGCACCCAAGTAAAACTGCTGGTCGCTCAAATACGACGGTGGCCAGGTGAGACTCGTCTTCCAGCGGTTGTGCACGACCGAAAAGTAGTGGATCGGCTCTTCGTCATCCAAAGTCGCAATCGAGCGGCGGTTCGGGTAGAGGTGGTAGTCAAAGAAGCGCGAGATCTCGTCCAAGTGCCAGAAGCACTTTTGCTTGGACTGCGCAAACGGATCGGCATTGTCGACGCCGGCGTGGCTCCACGGCCCGAGTGACAGACGGTGGTGGCGCGGGTCCGTGATCGTGCCGGCTGGCAAAGGCGGCAACAGCGCGGCCGTGTCGGCGTCGAGCGTGTTGGTCAAGTACTGAAACAGCAGAATCGACGACCGCGCGACGCCCATGTCGTAGTAGCCGCCAAACGCGTGGATTGCCACGCCCGAGGCCGCGATCTTGCTCAGCAAGCGAATGACGTCAGCCTCGGCGATCGTGATGCCCACGTTCTTGAGCTTGTCGTCGCGAAAGTGCACATTCTCCACCTCTTCAATGGGGTTCGGGTTGTTCGCGTGCTGCGCAATGTACTGCTGGAACTTGGCGTCGTCGTCGTCGACACGGTAGACGTTCCCGCCAAAGTGCTTCATCATGATACGCGCTTTCAACGCAGGGATTTCGCGCCAGCGGATCTGGCGGTCAGTATCGTACGTAAACGACGAGTAGTCCTTGATCGCCTTCTCGTTCATGACACCGCCCGGAAAGAACGCGCCGCCAAAGATATCGATCGGTGCACCATTGAGCGAGACTGCCTTGAGCGCCGGGTGCTGCGATGCTGCAAGCACCAGTGCTCCGACACCGTCAAAGCCATGGCCGAGCGCCGAGACGTGGCCGTTGGACCACGGCTGCTTGGTGATCCACTCAATAATGTCGTATCCGTCGTTTACTTCGTCGTCCGAGAAATCGTATTTCTTGGCGCCGGCCGAGGCACCCGTACCGCGCACGTCGACGCTGACCCACGCAAAGCCGTTCGAAATGAACCGCTGGACGTAGACGTTCGTGCGTGGGTTGGTAAACTTTTTCTCGTACTGCGTAAACACATTGAACGGGAAATCGATCTGGTACCCGCGGCCGTGGCGCGTGTAGTAGAGCACAGTCGGCACTTTTTCATTGTGGTCTTTGAGGTAGTGCGCGATGTACGTATCGACCGCGAGGTCGACGCCGTCGCGCATGGGGACATACTGCGTCGCATGGTGCGTGTCCTTGGGGTCAAAGTAGCGCAGCGACTGGTACCGCGAGCCGATCCACGAGTTGTCGTTGATGTGCATGGAGCACGCAATGTACTCTTCTTGGCCCGACATCCACTTGGCCATGGACGTCGCCAGCGTGAGCGAGATCATCGAGAACACGGCGCTCTTGGCGTACGCGCCGGCGTTAGTCGTGGGCTGTTTGGGCGCCGCAGGCGCGGCGGGAGCGGCCGCCATGCTAGTCGCGTGGAGAGAAATGAAGGAAGGTGAAGAGCTTCTGGTCGAGGCGGCTGGTTGCGGACTGGGGCATTCCCTCCCTCCATGTTTTGGTTTGGGGGAGAAGTGACGCGGGAGGGATGATGAAAAGATCATGGGCGGGGCGACGTTGGTGACCGAAATGAAACAGCTGGAGAACGATCAGGATTCATTTTGAGAGGTCAAAGTGGCTCTGAAGTAGTGACAATTCTTTTCCATTCGATGTCGGTATTAACTAATACAGGTTTGTGAACATGTTCGAGAGGGTCGAGTGGCAAAGTGTTTCGTTTCCCTCGTGGTCAAAACAGGTGGCCCGAATCGGAACCTGCACCATGCAAGAACAGGCCAACGCAGGACGCATCCCCATTAGCACGCGCTCTCCCTCGCTCGTTTCCAATATAAACACCAGGACACAGCTTGGCCTAACGGCTACTGTTGTGGGTCAATACGAATATGCCCATAGTATCACGGTGACGATTGTGCAGTGCATTCTACTGAATGAGATGGGTGCTCGCCAGTCAAATCGTTAATCTCCCGTCTTTGTGAGATCTACTCTTCGTGACGTTTTCTTTCATCCACAATCGCCCACTGTTTAATTATTGTGGATGCACCAATCCACGTTGGCTTCGTCGACAGCACAGAGTGGGAACACTGAGTGGAGGGTGGCTGACACGCGTCCTAGACGCGAGTCTCATCATTCATATTCTGGGTCGTTCCTTCATGGGTTCGATCTTCAATACAAGCCTCCTCTGAAGTAGCACGACCGACGTCATTATTGCAAGGTGTCACTGAGTTCGATCTTGAAAAGTCACAACCCAATCAAGTAATCCAAAAAAACGAAAGGCGGCCAGGCGATATTATCGACCACTACAACGAATTCGTTCGTGTTGATGATATCGGATTTCGCAGCATTTATATTCTCGCTATTATGTTCTACTTGACATAGATGGAGCAGCAGATACCAGTGTTGATGACGGCGCACGCTGTGAAGAGCCCCAGCAGGAACCGATTGAGTTCACTGCTGGTGCGCAACGGGATGCCATTGACAAGCTCCCAGAGACAGCACGTTGTGTCGATGATCAGCTCAATTGCGATATGTAGGAGTGCAATCTTGATGCGACTCGCACGCAACGACGTAGTGGAAGCATGGGCAGGCCAAGCAAACCGCGGGTGTCCTTCGATGCAATAGAAAATTGCGAGCGAACACACAATGGCAATGTACTCGGAACACATGTCGGCGTGGATTTCCGCGGCCGTGAACTGAAGCAAGAGCTTCGACGGCAAGGTAGCGTCGAGTCGAGACGTCCAGAGCTGACTCTGGATACGCGTGCGCACTGCTTGAACTTGTCGAACATTCGTACACACTGGTTGAGCCATGACTGGTCTACTGGTGCGGCTGACATTTGGATGCACTGGTCGCAAGGCGGAAGGAGAGATTCCTCTTATTGCTTGGATCGATGGGATGAGCTTGCGGCTGACCGCACGGCGCACTCGCCAGACTTTACAGACGCGCATAAGTGGCTCAGCCAATGCGAGCAGCACGACGCTCGTGATGGAAACACTGCCTTTGACACGAAGCAATGCGACCCGTACTTGTGTGCTGATCATGACGGTCGGAACTGCGGTGATCAAATAGAGCAGCCGGACGTGGATGGTTTGCTTACGGCTCACGGCCCACAGCAACATCTTCATGATCGCCACACGGATTGCGGTTGAGGCCAAGCTGAAGACCATGAACGTCTCTTGATCATCGAGCTCTAGTCGACTAGAGAATTGGATGTACGCAGACGCGGCGAAAGCTGTCGTAATTTGGCCGCTGTTGGTTACGTACGCCTTTGCGATACGTTTCCACGTGGGTGGGCGTTTGCGGATCGGCCGCGTCGCGACACCTTTGACCGTCTCCGTTTGATAGAGCGTGCGGGCGGTGACATCCAGCACTGCGACATAATACTGGAACACCAACGCGCCAGCATAGAAGTGAACAAGATACGGTTTCCATCGCTCGCTCAGCTTAGTGCTGGCGATGTTGATGCCAACGACACCCGCCACCGACGCGATGTAGTGGTACCACGTTTCTTGCAGCAGCCGAACACACCAGAAAAGTTGGGATGGCGGACGCTCACGCTGCTCAATCGATCGGTGTCGCGCGAGTGGGACGCTGTAGCTGAGAACAATGGAGACTGCAAAGAAAAAGTTCAAATGCGCCATCGTGGCGGCGAGAAACTCGACGCGCGTTTGGTGGGCGGGCGAGCGACCCGACCAGAAAAAACCGAGCGAGTAGACGCTCGCAGTACCCAGCGCCACGGCGCCACTGACCACGGACTGGCCAACGACCGTGCCGATCGTGTGGATCGCATTGCGCACGTGGCGAGACATTCACGGAAAGCGAAGACGTAAGCGTGTTTGTTTCGATGGCAACCAGAGGAGCCGAAGCGTGTCGATCGGTCTCAGAAACGTGCAAGTATTCGGAAAACAATGGCTTCATCCTCAAATAGATTGAATGGTGATTTAACAATACCTTACGACCCCGACCGGCATCAATAGAATGAGGAGCCGAGCGAGACGTTGGAAATCGCGCAACCCGAAAAGAGTACTGGTCAAGTCATTTTGGGAGCACGTTGGTTTCACTGTTACAGAGCATTAAGTTTACGCCATGCCCCTGTGCATGAGACCTTGCACAGTGGTCGCTACGAAAGCCATCACCTGCAACTCGGCCCTGCACAGTCCGACTGGGATCAGACACACCAAAGCAGAGCAAAGAATTGACCGATTCACGTCTCCCCTACTTTTCGAATTCCGTGGTCGCCTCCAAGGCCCCTCCATGGCCCCTACACCAACCGACACGTTCGGCTTTGCATTGCCAGAGGTCGTGGCGCGGGTCGAGGCGTTCGACATCAAAGCAACCATCAGATTGGAAACCTCATCCACGATGAGACGCGCGAAAGCGTGATAAATTACGAGGCGCAGCTGGCCGACTACGTTAATTCTCCACCCAGCCGAATGTGTCCGCAAAGGTCGAGGTCTGCTACACCGAGGGCACCGTGAAAGCGCTGAAAATGTGCACAACCAAGCGATCTACGCCATGGTATGGCAAGAACAAGGGGTGGCGAGTCACCTTCGAGGTTGAAACTGGCTTTTGCATCAATGCGCTTTGAGGAAAGAATGGGCCGAATGGGTGTTCGGAGATTGGTGAAGTGTTTGCCGTGAAGGACACGCGCTCGCGATGCTGAGTGCGGCAGTCCAAACGGTGGCTGTTGCCGACTAGGAGAAAGGAGGCGACGATGGCGACAGTGGTGGCGACAATAAAGATGACGCCGACTGCGATCAGGGTGAAGATGGCGAAGCCAGGTGGATAACGATGTTCCGCACATTCGACATTGCCCCAGTCGCCATTTTGGTCACGAGGGGCGACGCGGCAGTGGAAGGCGTTTGAAGGCGTTTGGATTGTCACTGCGGCAGAATACAGTCGGTTCATCCTTTTTCCTGGGGTGTTGGAGCACGACCTAGGCGAGCAGTGGCTCGTGCAGGTAGAGAGAGAAAAGATTAAGGCAGTCAGTGTCCAACCCGAACGTCGTCCTCTCAAGTCATTCCGGTTCAAAACGACTTTGCAGATGTCGACGATCTTTGCCACCAGCATCGACGAGAAACCTCAGTCGTTGGGTTGTGTGGACGATCCAGCGTCGTACATTTGCGGATGCACATTTGAGGCAGACAGCTCAAAGACCACCACAACGATCACTAACCTGCCATTCTCGTCTACGCAACCTGCTTTGCGAGGACAGAATCACAGCACACGTCCACGGCTGCGTAGTCCTGTCGTGTGATCTGCATGTTTGTCACTGCAGTAAGAAGTATCACGACTGTTAATCGCTCTCTCCTGTGACTTCTGGGTTAGACAGGTCACATCTTCACACGGTTTCGACCGAAGACAAAGCCGCTTAAAGGTGCATGGGTATTTCGGTACTTCCTGCGGGTGGACACCAGCAGGACGACGCATTTGCACCTGCTTGCCGCTTGATTTTGATACCCACTGTTGATAACTGTTCACTTTTCAGCAAAAAGAGTTTGCCTTTTTCTCACACGTTTAATCTTCACGCTAATACTCGCAAAAGACTTAATCACTTATTCACCAGCACGTCGCCTTCTCCGTTTCCTCCCTCTCCATACTTTGTCCGCATTATTCCTTTCACGGGCCATTCGTGGTTGTCCAGCAGTTGTCCCCACACAGTCTCGTCGCCAGTTGCAATCACCACGCCAACTGCCCTTCCCTTCACCAGCCGCGTCGCCATTAACAACGCGTTCCCGCTCATCAATGGAC
>JAADVD010000567.1:0-14249 GCA_023334535.1 Pythium vanterpoolii
CAGCGCGTACAAGTCGATCGCCTAAGTGGATTAGCTTCCTCGTGTCTTGTGAAACCCACGCCTAGTTATTATACCTCGATGTTGGAGTGCACGTTGTGGATCGAATTCCATTACGAACTGAATACACAGCCGCACTGTTTTTTTGCTAATCGTCACCTATTTCGAAGTACCTGTTGTATGAAGCCGATGCGTCAGTCTCGTCTTAAACTGTATACGCTGGGCTTTCAGAGTGCAACGCCGACCCTCGTGTAGTCTTTGTCGGAACGATAAGGGTGACTGCATCGTACGATGACGCTGTGAGAGGAAAGTGAGGGCAGCAAGACTGAAATATATGACTCCGTAAATGGCAGTTTTGTTAAGTTGGTGGCTGCAAAACGTAAAGTGGGAAAACGCTTCAGTCTTCAAAGTGTCAGAGGTTGAAAGCACGACGAGAACACACAGGGACCGCTTTCTTCTCCTCCCTTTCTCACTTGTCCAGTAAACTTTAACCAATCTTCGAATTCCTTTCAAAACGATCTCATGACTAGTCCGTGGTAGCCTTGCTGACATACGTAAGGTGACCAGACTGTGAAACCACCATAGAAATCGGCAGGCGTTTTCCATTGGTTACCAACCGCGAAAGAAACCGAAGCAGAAACGCCACTCGAAGGCGCACAGCTCGTTCTGTCGCCTTAACTATCGCTGCCGTCCAGGTCACTCCTCTGGACCTGAAATTTCAATCCTACAACCAGCCTCGATCTTTTTCTTAGACGCATGGATACTGTTGTGGTATTAGGGGAACGGAACGGTAGCGATTGTACAACTGAACGACTATGATTTCGACTGAACACTAAGTCTGGACTAAGTCATTCCAAACGGCAATAGGTCAAGTCCTCTTCAAGCACCATGTCGGATGACCATAGGGCTTTTTGTAAGGCGTTAGGTCGGCCATCAACTGGAATGCCTGGAGTCGATTGAGAGAGAGAATGAAAAGAGACCCAAAATCTCACAAGCCCTGTCGCTATCCCACATGGCTACGTCTGCTTGCTCAGAGAACTGCCCTATATCAATAGGAATGATGCAGCAGATGGAATCTCATCTGACCACCGTTGCTGAACCTTCACCGCCCACACACTGACGCACAACGCCAGAAAGGGGTAGAGAGAGAGAGCTCAACGAATGCTGCTGTAACTCTCTCTGTCTTTTTCTCGTTGCACTCTGTCGCAACGCTCGCCGTTTTGTATACGGATTCCTAGCCTCCAGTGACGGCTGGAAAATGATCCGCTCTCCTTCAGAGACCTTTCCATACTGCCCAACTGCTGATAAAGGCATCACCACCTTAGTCGTCTCACTTGCATTTTGGCAGTCTACCAGCTCATATGGTCTACTCTACGTTCACGTTCATGTCCGCTCCCCTCCTCCTCCTCTCCGTCCTCCTCACAGGTGCCCATGTGAATGCCGACGCGAAAGCCGCGTCGCCATTCGTCCACCCGAGTGTTCATCGTACGCTGCGGGCACAAGGCACCGTGAACCTCATGGTCACACTCAAGACCGGCGTCGCCAACTCTGTCAATGAGATTAACAGCGTCCAGTTCACGTCGCGGGGGCACCGCATTAAAGCGCTGGTCGAGACCCTCCAGCGCAACGCGAATTCCTCACAAAAGTCTATTGATACGGTACTCTCGAACGGCCGCACGAAATTTGCGTCGGCCCAAACGTTGTGGATCTCAAACCAAAAGGTGATCAAAGGTGCACGCGCCGAGCTGCTCCAGAAGCTGGCAGCAGTCGATAGTATCCTCGACATTCGCGAAGAGCTCGTGATCCCCGTACCGCGCATCGATCTAAGTAGTACTACCCCGTCGACCTCACCCCAGGACAATAGTACTACTACCGACGGGACGGGCTGTTTCCTCCGCGACAAACAATACGGCGTGGTCAAGATCGATGCCCCGAGCGTGTGGGCCACTGGCAATATTGGAAGTGGAGTCGTCGTCGGATCGATCGACACGGGGGTCTTGGTGACCCACGAAGCGTTGTCGGCCAATTGGCGTGGGTCTTATGCGTGGTTTGATCCCACGGCAAATAATGCGACGCCGTACGACGACCATGGCCACGGCACCCACACCATGGGCACGATCGCCGGTGCTGGCGGGATTGGCGTCGCACCAGGCGCGACCTGGATCACGTGCCGAGCGTGTACGCTGACCGGGTGCACGCAGTCGGATTTACTGGCGTGTGCCCAGTTTATGACGTGCCCCACCGACGCATCAGGCAACAATCGGGATTGTACCAAGGCCCCACGCATCGTGAGCAACTCGTGGGGCGGCGGCCAAGGCGGTACGTTCTTTGCGGCGGCCGTAGACGCGTGGCAGGCCGCTGGGATCATCCCCATCTTCTCGAATGGCAACAGTGGCCCCGAGTGCACGAGCGCAAACTCCCCAGGTGACTTGGCAAACGTCATAGCCGTCGGCGCCACCGACGTGACTGATGCCCTCGCCAGCTTTTCCAGCAAAGGACCATCTGTGAATGGGCTTCTCAAGCCCGATGTCTCGGGTCCCGGCGTCAACGTCCGCTCGGCGTGGAACACCGACGAGACCGCGTACACTTCGCTCTCGGGGACCTCGATGGCCGCGCCGCACGTCGCAGGTACCGTGGCGCTTCTGCTGAGCAAGAATCCACTGCTGACGTACACACAGATCAAGTCGCTCCTTACGACAACGACCGACAAGTCAACGCTCAAGGCCACAGGCTATACATGTGGTGGTACCAAGGACACGACGTTCCCCAACAACCAGTATGGGCACGGCCGCATTAACGCGTTTAGCGCGCTCAAGTCGCTTGGAAATGTGAGTACGGTGTAAGTGGAGGCCACTGTAACTTTGGCTTGGTCAACTTCTTCGCGGTACAGGAGGTCATCAGCGGTAGTGACTCTCTTGGCCGAGGAACCAACGACACGACACCATTTCCACCTGATCTCCCATGTAAATCTACGCGTACTAAAGATATTAACCAGCCAGAGGCACTGAATAAAGGGCCTGGCCTGCTACTCTCCTGCTATGAAGGCAGTATGAGTGAGATCAATCGTTTTTTTATTTGCTTTTAAACATCCAAATCTTGGCTACTATTCTACGGTACTCGTTTTCTCGTCACTACTCGTTCCTCCTTCTCTTTTGCCACCACTTTTTCTAGACGCGCACGGCGTTGATCTTGACCGTGTTGACGCGGCCGTAGCCGTACATGTGTTGGGGAACACGTTGTCGCTCGTGCTATCGCACGCATTGGCCATGTCCACGCCATTGATCAGCGCGGTGTTGACGTGGTCGTACGCGAGCCCTGGCTTGGCCTTGAGCAGCGCAAAGGCGCAAGTCACGAGCGGCGTCGCCATGGACGTGCCGGAGATCGTGTTGTACGCGCTCGTACCCGTCAACCAAGCCGAGCGGATCTTGTGGCCTGGCGTCAAGACATCGGGCTTGAGCGTGCCATCGCTCGCTGGTCGGACGAATCGGTCGCACCGACGGCAATCACGTCGATGTAGTCGCCCGGCGAGTTGGCGTTCGAGCAAGCGGGGTCGTTGCTGCCGTTGGCAAAGACCGGGATGATCCTGACGCTTTGCCACGAGCTCACGGTCGACGCAAAGAGCGTGTCGCTCTGGCCGTCGCTTCACGAGTTGCTCCAATGCTCGGGGCCACCGAGCAGTCTTTGTTGCTGCCCGAGGAGTCGGTCGGGCACGTGACCCACTGCGCACACGAGAGCAAGGCCGACTCGGAGCAGCCACCCTTGGTTTACGCACGGCACACAATCCAGGTCGCCCCTCGGGCGGCTTCTTCGCCAGCGATCGTGCCCATGATGTGGGTGCTATGGCCTTGGTCTTCGTGCGGCGTGATCTTGGACGCCGTGGCGTCAAACCATCCGTAGGACGAACGCCAATTGGTCGCGAGGGCTTCGTGCGTGGAGAGCACCCCCGTATCGATCGACGCGACCGCAACATCTTGGCCAATGTTGCCACCAGCCCACACGGTCGGTGCGCCGATCTTGGTCACGCCATAGTCGTGTAGTGTGTCTAGCAGAAACACCGTCCTGGGAGCTCGAACGCCCAAGTCACCATCTTGTGTTCCTTGTGGAGGAGTTTGAAAGCAGCTACTCTAGCGAGCCTTTGCCGCCCTCGTATATAGCCTACGAGGGTGTCCAAGAAGACGCGGCCTACCGATATATAGCTAAATGTCTTCATGTGGCGAGGTCGTCCTCGTCTTCGTCCTCGCCCTCGATCCTGGTCTGGGACAGCGCTGGAATTGGATCCAAGCTGGATCCGGAGGACACGCTACAATTCATTGGTTGCGAGGCGACGCGAGGTGGTCGTGTTGCCCACGGCAGCGATTTTTTAACCTTGGGCAGTGGGATCACAATCTTTCACGGATCTCGAAAAGTGCCATCGATCGACGCGAGCTCTTCGAGGAGCGCGCTGCGCTGGCCGACTCCTCGGCGAGCATGACGTCGAGCGACAGCTGCGACGACTTGGCGTGGGTGTTGAGGCCGGTCACAAGTGCCACGCTTTTCTGGGCTTGCGTGGCGAAGCCAGCTTCCTGGACCGCATGGATCGGTGCGTCGTCGCCGCCCTTGAGCTTGACCGTGATGTTAACCGAGCCTTGTTCACGCAGCGTGCGGTGGATGATTGGGTGGATGCGCGGCGCCGCACGGCGTCGACATTCGAGTACGTGAGGGCAGCGAGCACGAGCGCTGCGGAACTAAACTTGGTGAAGACCATGGTGGCGAGAGCGTGGGGTGGCTTGGATCGGCTAAAGGCTGGTTGCTTGGAGCCTCGTAAATTGCAGATGATTAAGGAAGAAGCGCAAGAGGAGAAGGCATCGTCTCCGAAGCAGTCAGGAGGAGTTGACACTGGAGCCCTGGGGGCTGGTGGCTTGTCCTTTGGTCACTATTATGATAGATGTCAACAGAAGATCGACACGAGTCGCTGAGCACGGCCATCCGTGGCCAATGGGCCGGGGAGAAAAAGGAATGTTTGATGGAGACGCTGACGAATGGTGAACCGCGGTGGAACGGACGAAACCTTTGACCGCGCGTGCGCAGCCGAGCCACGCTTGCTCACTCCGTGTCAATTTCTTGTCGCTTTCGAGTGTGCGCCGTTATCGGATCTGATAACAGCGCATTGTCCGTCAAGGCGTCACTGTGCCGCAGTTGTCGCACCGTCGTCTGACTGTCCGTTCTAAAACGCGTTGCCATCTCTTGCGCTACGTATACAGAAAATACAGATGGAGAAAGAGATTGAAAGCTGTGACTGCAATCCGTCGCGCCATACTGTACAGTATTTATAGTAAGTATCGACGAGCGAGACTGGCCATGCGAAATCCGCGAGAGGAGATGGCGCTCTCCTCGAAATCCGATCCTCTTCTCCCTCTCTTTCGCTGCGTATGCACGTCCATGCATCGAGCAGAACGGGAGCCAATCGACTTCTTTCGTTGGCGTCTCTCGTCATCGTTTACACTACCGTTGTGCGCATTTCCCGATCGGCAGGCTTATGAGAACGTTCCGCATCAAAGCCTCTCAAAAGTGTAGCCATTTTTATTTACAATTGACTACGTATATGGATGCCTAGTTTTTCAAAATTACATTATTACATGGGTCCTCTATAAGGAGAGGTACGGTAGAATTTCACTGCTTTGACGTGCGAGTCGGTCCAAACAACGAAGACGCCACCACAACGTCCAAGCGAATATGTGCGTACTTGTGCCCTCTGTCTCTAGCACACTATCACACACTTTCTTTACTGCTTTTGTCCGCTCGACGTCTAACGCTTCCCTCTCTTATGGTATACCTCTTGGTGCCGATAGGTCGGGCAAGGTCACGTTCAAAGTCACGCTCACGTCGGACCCCAAACTCCCATACCGCGTGTACGAAGCTCCTCTCCTTTCTTCCGTCTCTCTCTCTAAGGTGTTCTCATTCGCCACTGTGCGATTACGTGTTGTGTAGTGTGAACGTGCCGGAGCAGGCGCCGTTCACAGCCGTGCTCAAGTACGTCGCCGAAGAGGTACGTTTTCCATGAAGTTTTTTAGTCGAGAAGTTGAAAAGCTCATCTGGAGCTCTCTGCTTTCTTGTGTAGTTCCACGTGCCAGCGGCGACCAGCGCGATCATCACCAACGGTGCGTATAGATGTGTCGTTTTCTTCGTGTAGTCTATGGGAGCATGGTCTCATTGTGTGAGTGATCCATATTAGACGGCATCGGCATCAACCCATCGCAAAGCGCCGGCAATGTGTTCCTCAAGCACGGCTCGGAACTGCGTCTTATTCCACGCGACCGCGTCGGCGGCAGTGCCTGCTAAACGATATGGGCATTTACGGTAGACAAGCCAGCGCATAGTCGAGAAACGAATGCGTCCCCCGTCGCGTGATGGGTTTTGTTTGTATTGGTTTTCCGTCTACTCTACAAACGAAAGCCACGTACGAGGGAGGGCTACATTCTGTGTAATCGCTCAATGAGTTTGAGCTTACTCTAGAGCCCCTTGTTGTAAAACACGTGTGTCACTGGCGGCTGCAGCACGTCGTGCTGCTTGAACGCGCGCTCACGCAGTGTCGCTTGCAATTCCGGCTCGAGCGCCTCGACCGCCAACGAACTCTTTTGCGGAAACAGTGCGCACGCCAGCGGCGTCGAAAAGCTCAGACAAAAGCCAGTGAGCAGCACGGTAATCGGCGCCGCGAGCATCGGGTGCTTGCGCAACAACGGCCCTTTTTCGAGTTTGTTCATGATCATAGGCGGAAACACCATCCCGGGCACGGCCATGAGGATGCGTGACGGCACGACCTGCGCCACGGCCTGCACGGCCGCGGTTTTGCTCTGGCCGACGGTCTCGCCATCGGCGGTCTCGACCGTGATTCCATTGATCAGTTCGCGCTGGCGCATGAGTGGAATGTTGACGCAGTTGGCGGCGGCCACGGCCACAAGCGGTACGAGGCGACCGACCATGCCGTTGCGCAAATGCGGCCGCGTGGCGACCCACTTGTTGAGCGCCACAGCAGTCGCGACCGACGCGGTCGACGCGGCACCGTATGCCTGCAAGAGCTGCTCGGTCGAGACGCCGGTACTCGCATTGCGGTTTGTATAATTCACAATCGAGTTGAACGTTTGGTTCATAAACTACCATACCCACCACCACACAATTCGCATGAGGCAAAGCATGTCCCACAAAAAATGGTTTGGAATTCAAAACGTACCTGCCAGAAAATGACCGCGGGTGTTGAGCGATAGAACGTCATCATGCAGCCTGTGATGAGCATGTTCCCCGGCACTTGGAACGCCATGCGGCCAAGAATGAAGTTCTTTTCGCCCGTGTCGGGGTGGAACGCGCTGTCGTAGAGCTGCTTCGCCCGCCAGATCTCGTCGTCGCTCATATTGGCCGTGAGCTCGCCGGCGCGGTAGGCTTCGACCGTGTGTTTGGCGGCGTCCAAGTCGGCATCGCTCGCGAGCACATTGAGGGGGTTCGTGGTCACAAAGAAGTGGCGTGCGCGGCCTTCAAAGGTCGACTGGTCCCAGCGCGGCGCGTCCAAGTTGAGCAGCGGCATGATGACGAGCGAGAGAGAGAGAGAGCGACTGGTCGGGATGCGAATCCGTCCGACGGCAATGCGAGCTTTTGTGCCGTCAGGTTCGTGGTGATTGTCCAAACCGTAGATTTCGAAAGATACAAGGAACGAATCTGTTTAAAGGGGGATTATATTTGACCTACAAGTGCCAATTTGAATGGCTCAGCAATATTATCGAATATTAGTGAATATGTTTTTACTAAGGTTATGTGATGATACCGAATCGCTGTTTTGGTTTGTGGTGAGCGTGAGTTGATTAACGTGAGTACATTTCCACCTCTCTGTTGAGTCTGCACAAGTCACATTGTCGAGCTTTCAGTGTGACTTAACGTGGCGTTCTGATATCGCCAAAGAGAAGTCCACCCCGTGAAAGGAGTTGACTGCCCCATCATTGTGGCTCGTGTTTCTGGCCGCTCGGTCACAGTACCGTAGAAGACCCTGTATTCGCCACAGGCAATGCGCTGATTCCTTCCTACTGATGGCTATTTAATTTGATTTAAACTGTAACAATGGCTCCGGCACGCACATGTCGCTGTACTCGACGTACCTTCACTTACAGTGACAATGGACAGCATGCTAGGGCTATCGTCATGAGTACGACGGATTCGTACGACAGCAATCAACTCGATCCGGAGAGCAGGTTAAGGCGCAAACTCAGCCACCGAGAACTCGACTGGGCGTCGAGAACGGCTCGCGCGATGACCCACCACTGTTGTTCAATTGAACGCAACTGGGACTGAAATCATCCCAACTGCCTGGAGATCCAAGGAGATCGTTTGCGCGTGCGTTCGGGCCTGGATTGCACAGCGCTACAGTATTCTTTTTTTTTCTGGCATCTACCGAGGTGGTGGCATGGGGAACGGTCCGACTGGGATTGACCGTCAGGATCCGTACTATTGACAGCCAAATCAAGATGCAGGACGGCAGGATGGCAAACGCGCCTAATAGTTCTGTCGACGACTTGCTGGAGGGAGAGATGCACACTGCAAAGCGAGCCTCCTGACCACCAATTCACGTTGTTGGCTGCTGGGCAGTCCCTAGCCATCCGAACCGAGGGACAAGCTATGGTCGTAGAGCCCTCGGCTCAGCGTTCCGCTGAACTGGGCTCCGATCCGTCGTCCAACAAAAGTACGAACACTGTACCCAAGCAACGGACGTCGCGCGCTGTCCAGACCACCACGTGATGACAGCGGAGACGTGGATACAATACAGGGATGAATTGCCAACATGTGAGTACTTTATTCAAACACAGCGTAACGTGGAGATTTGGAACAGAGGACGACCACGCACCACCGTTTGGAGGAAAAACAATCAAGGAGAAGCCCCACAAGACTTCACGATACATAAATCAAGTCCCGGCTGCTCAATGTCGAAGAAAAACGGCGGCTAGTGTACCGTTTTGCTCTTGAGGTCAACTTTTGACTGTATTTCACGCGTATATTCATATGCTGGTCTATATATCTGGTGGATGTCCTAGTGTGGGCATAAAAGAGGAGTGTACAGAGTGGGGCTGGTATACTGAGTTCTGTAACCGGATCCGGTCACTTCCTTGTATACCAGTACACAGAGACAGGCCACGCAGCCGTGGATAGGGCCATTCGCTAGTCACTCCCCGCCGTCACTATGAGCCAATACATCTGCCTTCCACTTGTCGGCGCGCTATTTCTATTCATTCTCACTCCTTGCATCCGCGTCCGCCCCACGCCGTTCTTCCGTTACTAGTATAGCTGTGTCTACTAGTCCCCATGGTTGGTCTGTAGCATTTATTGTCTCTTCCTGTCGTCCGGATATCGGTATGCATCGCCGACCCATAGCGTCCGGATGTGCGACTGGCCAATTGTGTGTACCCATATCCGGACGCGGAACACGGCTTTGCCAACTGACGCCAGGATCGTCTGTCCGTCCCCACCAATCACATGCCGCGGAGGAGGGACGCGCGGCGAGGCGAAGTGCACCCGTGCGATCATATTGGGCAGGGTATCGTGGACGACAACAAGCGACCCGAGCCATAGATCGTCCAGCAGCGAGAGAACCTTCTGTGTTGCCAGCACTGGGTGTATCGGGTATTGCAACCAGTAGTCTTGTGAAACGCATCGGCTGCATCGCTGTCACTCACCTCGTGATTCCCAGTGGATCGTCCGCTCTGTTTTCCACATACAAATCCAACAACCCACTATGCAGACCGCATTCAGCTCAGATTTTTTTCAGATACTCCACCAGCAATTGCTCTTGTGAACGGATCAGGCCAGAAAGAAGCAAACAGACACGATAGTGTGTGGTCTCTAGACGAGCGACTCGAAAATTTCCATCAACAGATAAGAGTAGGAAAGTTGTGGTGGCGTTAAAGAAGTTCTTTTGGCGTGGGCACACGTAGAGAAATTAACACAGCGTTGGCCCTGCAGTTGGAGATTCAGACGAAACAGTTTGCGGGCGAAAAGCTCGTGTTGGCAAGAAAGCACATTGACGTTTCAGTCAAATGTCCCAAAGTTCACGGGTAGAAAAGGTGAGTTTTGCACCATGATGAGTCGAACAAAGCAAATTTGAAGGCTTCCACTGTGCCTTCCAGATGCCAAACCGATGCACTGCCTTTTCAAAGACTGAGACTTTCAAAACACAACACTGCTGGCAACAGCCGCCTGTTGCACCAGCAGGTCGTGAAATGCAATAGTGGTTCCAAGTGAGTCAAGTGAGGACTGATCCCCAGTTTGGTGAGCTGGGCCACAGCGTTCGCCACAAGCGTCTGGAGTTGACAGGATAACTCTAGCTCAAGTTTGACACAGAAAGCAAGACCGTGACTGCCGTACCAA
The DNA here is from genome assembly GCA_023334535.1 of Pythium vanterpoolii. Taxonomy (NCBI): domain Eukaryota; phylum Oomycota; class Peronosporomycetes; order Pythiales; family Pythiaceae; genus Pythium; species Pythium vanterpoolii. The sequence continues at coordinate 10,378 of JAADVD010000567.1, forward strand.
TGCTAACACTATTTACATTAGTGTAAGTCGCTAATCGTAGTTTCGTGACTAGAAATGCGCCGTTATTTAGCTTTTGGCATTGATGGTGTGAGGGTTGAAAGGCCCAAAACTGAAGTTTGCTGCAATCTCTTTTCCTTTTTCACCCGTGTCTTTTGTGTACAGCACTGTATGGAATCCTGGAGAACCACACCTCGCTGCCAGGTCAGCTGGCGACAGCTCATGGTTTGTGTTGACCTTCGTCCCGGCTGTGTGATCGACGGGAGGGACGCGCGGCAGGGCGAAGTGCACCCGTGCTATCAGTTTCGAGGGGATATCAGCGGCTAGAACGACCGGCCCAAGCCAATTCCTGTCTCAAAGGGAGATGGAAGATCAGGCCCGAGTGGATGGGTGTATGTTATGTCGCGGCTTCTGCGTCCGGTTGGTTGACTGGAACCTTTACAGGACGGTCTCCTCCTCTGGAGATCCAAAGCGGGCGGCTCTCCCCATGGCTTCTCTAGGAGAACCTCCACTGGTGGAGGGATTCCCCTCTCTTCATCTGGGCCGTGGCAAGGTCGCTCCAGGCGACGACACCGTGCCACCTACGTTTGAATTCATCATTCGGCAATCTTCCACTTCCCAGTGTCTCCGGTCCCTGTCGTCTCATCAGCCCCCAGCCTCCAGCCTCTCAGTCTCCCAGTCTTCCAGTCTTTTGCAAGGTCTCTGCTACAATGTCGGAGAAGCCCTTTGCATTGGAACCGCCGGTCGCGATGCGTGGTCGCAATGCCGTGGGCGGTGGTGACCTCCGTCGCCGTGCGATTCAAGTCAACGTCCCCCTAAACATGGATCCGCTCGGTCCGGTCTGGACCTTCCCCGGCAATGGCTCGGCCAAGGACGTTCAAGTCCCGACCGAAGAACTGTCGGACATTCGCGACACGCTCAGCGTCAAGCGCCACCAGCTCGGCGAGTGGCCAGCCACGTCGATCTGCGGCAATGACATCCTCTCGAGTGTCCTTTATTCCTCGGGCATTGTCGCGGCGAAAGCTGGCAAGCTCGCGCCGATCCCTTTGCTCTTGGTCGCGGCGGTGCTTTACTTTTTCCGCTTCATCTACGAGGAAATCGTGACCGCGATCCCGCTCAACGGCGGCTCGTACAACGTGCTGCTCAATACGACGTCCAAGCGCGTCGCGTCTTTTGGGGCGGCCTTGGGCATCATCTCGTACTTGGCGACCGGTGTTGTGTCGAGTGCGTCGGGTGTCAACTATTTGGGGAGCGTCATTGATGGCATCCCGCTTGTCGGTGGGACCGTGGCCGTGCTCTTTGTGTTTGCCGTGCTCGCGTTCATTGGTATCACTGAGAGCTCGCGCGTCGCCATGTGCATGTTTTTCCATCACGTGCTCGTACTCACCGTGTTGTCAGTCGCGTCGTTCATCTACGTCGTCCAGCACACCCATATTTTCAAAGACAATATGGACAGCAAGCTCCCACCCGTGGACTTTGCCGGCAACGTCATCGACTCGAACGCGTTCACGGCCATCTTCTTTGGCTTTGGCGCCGCGATGCTCGGAATCACCGGCTTTGAGAGCTCAGCGCAGTTTGTCGAAGAGCAAAAGCCTGGGGTCTTTCGCAAGACGCTTCGCAACATGTGGGGCTTTGTCACGCTTTTCAACACGGTGCTCATCTTCATGGCACTTGGCGTCATGCCCGTCGAGGAGATTATTGCCAACAAGGACTTTCTGCTTGCCGAGATGGGGCTGATTGTCGCCGGCCACTGGCTCAAGGTCTGGATCGCGGTCGACGCGTTCATGGTGCTCAGTGGTGCCGTGCTGACCTCCTACGTAGGCATCGTCGGGCTCTTGCGCCGTCTCTCGAGCGACCGTGTTATGCCGGCGTTCCTCATGACGACCAACAAGTGGCGGGGCACGAACCACTGGATCATCCTCGCGTACTTTATCGTGTCGTCGAGTTTGGTCCTCGTCTTAAATGCCGACACCACCAACATTGGGGGCGTCTACACATATGCCTTCCTCGGTCTCATGTCGCTGTTCTCGTTTGGGTGCATGGTGCTCAAGACTAAGCGTGCCGAGATCCCGCGTGATATCCACGCGCCGTGGTGGTCGTGCATCATGGGCTTTACGCTCGTGGTCGTTGCGCTTTTTGCGAACTTGTTGGGCGACCCCAAAGTGCTCATGTTCTTTTCGCTCTACCTCATTGTGGTCGTGTCGATCATGATGGGCATGCTCGAGCGCGTTACCATCCTCAAGCTCGTGCTCGCCATGTTGAAAGGCGCCATGCCCTCGCGCTCGCGTGCCCAAGCCGCTAACGCCAACAGCAGGGACGCGCCAATGTCGCCCTCGCACAATGGGTACGAAGTTGCCTTGACGCCACCCGTGGACCGCACGACGCCCGACGTGGAGAGCATTCGCACCGGCGCTCGTGGTGGTCGTACAATCGCCAAGGCCATTATGGGTATTAATGACGCGCCGATCATTTTCTTCTGCAAGTACCCGGATATGACCATGATCAACAAGGCCATTCTCTATGTGCGTCGCAACGAACAGACCCACAACCTTCGTATCGTTCATGTCTCGGAGGCTGCGATGGATGGCGGCGAGACCGGCAGCAACGCTGGCAGCGATAGCAGCACCTCCATGTCGGTCCGCAAAGAGTTTGAGAACGTAGTTGCGCTCTTTGATGTGATCTACCCCAAGCTCCGCATTGACTTTGTACATGTGCACGGCGAATTCGAGCCAGCGATTGTCAAGTGGCTTTCCGAGTCCATGCGCGTGCCGATCAACCTCATGTTCATTGCGCAGCCAGGTGATGTTGCTGTCCACAGCGTGTCCAAGCTCGGCGTGCGCGTCATCACGGGGTAGGCAGCCTGTATGCTGAAGCACGTGAGGGTACAGTAGATCTGTAGATCTCTATGGGTTGCACACAGTAGAAAAGGGCTTCAGCGAGAAGTACTCTTCCATTTTTGCTAGACTACGAATAGACGTATTAATCTCTCATTGTTTGCTCCTTGATAAAAGCAAGCCCGTGGATCTTGGTTTTATCGCTTATTGAGACGGCAGTCCTTGTAAAAAAGAGACTCTCAATCTGGATGGGATAGGTATTGGGTGTTTAGTTTTGCTGCAGATAGTGCAAATGACGCCCAGCAGTTGGAGCTCTTTTTGGTGGAGTGAGGTCTGTTCGAGCGTCGAGATTACACCTTCATCCTGCTCCGACTCGGTACACAACGAGATGGAGCATACTGGGTGTGGTTGAGTACTTTGAGGAAGATGGCTCCGCGAGATTGGTGTCCATTTGGATTCCGTGAAGACGCTGCTTTGCATTTTGGAGAAATCGCAGCTCGTGACCATTCGAAAAAAATGTTCGATTATGTGGACCACTTCCACATTCCACAACCCTCTGCTATTAGATATTTTTGTTGACAGGGTTACCCGTATTGTTCAATGTTGCATTTTGAGTCGAGGGAGAAACGCGAAGCAAGTGGTAAGATGGCGAAGTGAACGGCAGTCAGTCTACACGGATCAATATGACGCCACACAGAGAACGCGTTGTGTGCAGCGATGTACATCAATGAAAAGAGCACACAAAAGCGCGTCGAATAACCGGCCTCTCAATAGGTCTACATCACTCCTCCGAAAGCTATCGGTGATGAAAATCAGGAGCATGGTCACTTCGACGCCAGCGACTCGATGCGGTTTCTCATGGTATAAATCCATTGAGACAATCCAAGCCAAGTTCCGAATCAATACTAACTCTGCCATTTTCAATTACTCGCAGCCTCACCACCACTACGCAGCACACACACTCATCCGTTGCAGAGCCTACTTCCTACTTCCTCCGACCTAAGCCTGGTTGTCAGCGTCGACCGTCATGGTGGTCGCACG
>JAADVD010000568.1:0-14246 GCA_023334535.1 Pythium vanterpoolii
GTACGGGAGTGCGCAGTATGCGCGTCGGTCGCGTGTGATCGAGTGGAGTGTAGATGCGCAAAACACACGACGGATCAAGAGCTGGAAGCGGCACTATGGTAGTGTGTTTGACACACGGCAGCATGAAGAGGTCTTGTTTGATGAGTGAATTCGTAGCCGTATCATGTTAGAGAGGTGCATCCATGTGAAACATGTCCAATGCACGGTGCTACGGCCAACTTCAACATGGTAAATAGCTTTCCATGTCGAAAGCACAGGCTGCAAACTTCGTGGAGTGGGGCGTGACGAAGTTGCCAAACAAACACACGGTACTTACGTCGGAGCCATACCATTCGATGATGAACGCGTCGCGTTATGCGCATGCACGAAGTTGTTGGATCCTCTGACAAACGCATGTCTAGCTTTTGTGGAGCCCCCAAAAGGAAACGCTTTATACCCAGATGGCACTACGATGACATTCTTATTGACTAGAGGTGGAGGTTGAGCTCCTTGTCCACGATCTGATCTGGACCTGTCGATAACGTGCGGTACGAGCGTGATTTTTCTTTCTGTGAGCTTTAATTTGTCTCGTAACGCCGTCGGTCGATCGATCGTTCAAACCCACTAAGAGACAGCCAATGACAGCATTTCTTCAGGACTCAGAGCCTTCGGAGAAGCGTAAAAATCTCAGATCTAGAGCGGTTAGAGCAGCATAGGGGGCTGCAGTAGCGCCCTATCGGGTCTTCCCTTGCACGATGGACGTGCGTTTCTACTCGCACCTTTGTGTCCAACATGGTACACGCGGATCAGCGCCTAGATTGTATACGGTTCCGTACATCAGACCTCAAGAAGAACACTCCAAGGCACCGGCGCATATCTAAACGACCTCATCTATAATTAACCTGAGTGGTTTCTGGGATGAGAATAGGAAGTGACCCATCGGACGCAGCAGAGACGACGCATGTAACAGCCTGTGATAAGAACAGCCGCGATCTGATCTCTTGGGGGCCGTTGCGAAGGACCCCGCACGTCGGATCGGATTGGATTGTGCACTGCATGCGTGCGCTTGACCATCGACAACTAGTCCCTCGGTGCGCGGTGGATATGCGGCACTGAAATCACCCGAACACCCTCCTCCCTTATCCTCCCGTCCCCATTACGCAAATGTCTCATCAAGCATTACAGCACGCGCCGCCGGCATTGATCAGTATCGTCAGAGAGACGACCGTGGCCGACGTACAGCTCGATGACGACGGCGTCCCCAGTCAGGTAAATGGCTATCGGGTGCTGAAACAGCTCGGAGTCGGCACGACCTCGAAAGTCTACCGATGCCAAGATGAAAGCGGGCAGGACTATGTACGTACGATCGAGCCTTAAGGTTGCTTCTCTGGTATTTAATCTTCTTCTTTTCGTGCTTGCAATAGGCGCTCAAGATTCTCAACAAGTCGTTTCTCAAGCGTAAGCGTGAGTACAAGAAAATCGACGGCAAAATGGTGTTTTCCAATGCGTTTCAAAAAGTCAAAAAAGAAGTGGCGATCATGAAAAAGCTCTCCCACCCCAACCTAGTGAAGCTGTTCGAGGTGCGTTCCGATTTCACCTCGCACTTGTGGGTTATCGTCCATGAACTGAGAGGGGACTCTACGACAGATCATTGATAGTCCGGCAGACGACAAAATGGTGCTCGTTCTCGAGCTCATCTCGGGCGGCCAGGTCATGACGTGGGAAGAAAAAGGTTTCCACTATTGCTGCCTTCGCACATCGACTGGTGTTCTAGACCAACACGACGTGCGGCGCTGCATGCGTGACGTCATCGACGCGCTCGACTACTGTACGTCGTTTCTACTGTGATCTTGAGGACAAAGCAAACAGCTCACTCCTTGTATTTAACAGTACACAAGAACTGTATCTGCCACCGCGATATCAAGCCTGAGAACATCCTTCTAGCGGCCGAAGACACGTACAAACTCGCTGATTTTGGGGTCGCCCACATGATCGACGATGCAGCCGACAAGAAAACACTCCGCAACACCGAAGGCACGTACCACTTTCTCGCACCCGAGTGCACGACCGGCGACGAATACGATCCCTACAAAGTGGACGTCTGGGCACTCGGTGTGACCATGTTTACGCTGCTGTTTGGGACGCTCCCATTTGGCAAGAAAGCGGCGTCGCTGACCGACGTCATGGACTCGATTCGCGTCGACCCATTGGTGTTTGATGCCGACGCGATCGACGCCAACTGTGCGTCCGTATTGCGGGCAATCTTGGCAAAAGACCCAAGCGAGCGGATCACACTCGAACATCTCAAGCAGCACCCGTGGTTCCAAAGCGGAGTCGTGCCGAGTGTACTGCCCGGTCGTATGGAGCCATCACGCGTGGAGGTCACGCGCGAAGAAATTGACGCTGCGTTTACGCCCGTCAACAACTTCATTTTGATGGTGCGGATCAAGATGAAGATGGCCAGTCGTCTCGCGCATGCCCGCATCTCGATTGATCTCGCCAAAGGCCAATTCCCACTGCCGCCAGCGGACGGAAGCGAGAAAAACGAACGAGCCGTTCGATTGTCGAGTCCGCTCGCAACCAAGACTCACGATACGCTGGTATCCACATCCAACGCAACCCCCACGACCTCGACAATCCCCTCGACGAGTCCGCCGTCCAGTCCCCGTCAAGTGCTGCTGAAGTGGCAATCTTCTTTTCCATTGGTCGCGGCTCCATCAGCGGCGCGTCCCTTGGAGGCCTCTTCAGCTGGAGCCAACAGTGGAGCGAGCCCGACCATCGTTGCATTGACAGGGTCGTCGAGGCGCAGAAGTTCGCTGACGGTCGAGCTCGTGGTCGAAGAACCGCCGACGGTGAGTGAGACGAGCGAATCCACCGACAGACCTATGAAATCAAGTGAATCACGCCTGTTCGACACTGCGGCGGTGGACGCGGCCTCTTACGGCATGAAAGAGCGAACGTTCACGTCGCGGACATCAACCAACCTGCGTATTATTACCGATACCGTTCTCCCCATACTTGAGGGCGGTAGTACCAGCAGCAGTCCCAGTGGATCACCAGCGTCGTCATCAAGCCGCCATCGACTCACGCCACGGCCCACACGCGATAGTATACCCACAAACTGTGGCGAGCTTGACGCTGCCACTGTCGCGATGTCCGACAGCACTAAAGCTGTTACCGCGTCGCCGAGAGCATGCACCACGGAGGAACCGTGCGTTGGCTTACAACGCAGGAAACGGTCCAGCTCGTATCCCGCCTCGCTGACGGGAGATGCAACAGCCGAGTCAACGGGTAACGACCACTACACTGACATCTATCTACCCCACCTCACGAACCCAACAGGGAGGCAACGCCAGCCATCGTTATCACGTGCTCGAGACTGTGGTGTGTCCAGCTACGACCGCGTCAATTCGTGGGTTGGCGCGACCGAGTCACATGGGTACGAGTATGAAGGAGAAGCGGGTGCACTGGCCGACCGCGCCGACAGTGGCGGTGACGAATCGCCTTTGAGAACGTCTCGGACGAGAGCGTTTCGGGAAAATCCGCTAACCATCGTAGTGCCAAGTGCGAACGATAGCATGTGCGCGGAGAATATGGAAGCTGCCAAGGCTACTGCGAAGAAATCGGCCGCAAATAGTGCGGGGCTTCTTCGTAAAAAGAGCAACAACGCTGTCGCTCCGTTAGAACTCCTTCGCGACGAGCCTGGGTTTCATGACGGGATCAATGTGACCAAAAGACAATCGCTGATCACACAGTGTGAGCGTCTACGGTCCGATGATGAGTCCCTGTCCGGACCAGGGACACCCAAGCTACACTTATCAACCAATTATTTGGTGGAGGTGGTCAGTGGCGAGTCACCAACCCCACTCGATATCGGAGACGACTCTCTGCTATCTCGTCCGGCAATCTCGCCTAGAAAAAGCGTGCTGGAGTCTCACGAATCCATTCGGCTGGTCGTTCTGGATCGCTCCGCGTCTGTCAGGGCACTGCTAGCGACGAAGAAGACGGGTCTCGAGACAGCCGACGCATCGCTCCAGAGGGATTCATCGCTTGCAAAAAATCCGCTGGAAACAGGAGTCGAAAGCTCGGCATCCACGAAGATTCTACCTGCACAGTCGTCCACGTCGGGTACTTGTGCGATGCAATAGAATGAGTTGGGATGTACGTTTGCAGGGATGACAGGATTTGGGCGTCGGATAGAAATCATAGTTACGATAGATGCGCAACGTTTCGTGATAGATCCATGGTGGATGAGGTTTAAACGGATTGTGATGAACGGGGTTTTATTTGAAAAACCCACTTTTGCATTGATTATTGGAGATGGGCAATATGTAAACACTTGACCTTTGTATGCTGATGGACCACTTCAAGATCTTGTCACATTTGTCAGTAAAACACCTCGTTTTGAAATGTTTATTTGGGCTGGAACTTAGTAAACACTTGCTTTTTGTATGCTCACTCCCACCAGAATGAGTGATGGTCGGAGGATGCTCCTGACTCATCACCACTCGGCTGAATCAGCACCACGTGATGGAAAGCTCACTTGTGCACTTCGTCGCTGACGTGCAGCCAACAGCATACCGAGCAAAGACACTTCTTAATTGTGCAGCAGCCACCAACATCCAATTTTCCGACTTACCAACACAATGAGCCCAACTCTCTCAGCAGCGTCGACAAAAACGGCGTCGATTGCAACAGGGTTCACGCGCAAGCTCTATCGCATGCTAGACGTTGAAGATCCGGCGGTGATCGGCTGGGACGCAGCAGGATTGTCGTTCTCAATTCGCGATGAAGAGCAGTTAGATAGCAACGTACTGCCGCGCTACTTCCGTGGCCGTGTGGACGTGTTTCGACAGCACCTCAGCGAACACGGGTTCCGAGCGATGACGACTGTGGTCAATTTCAAGCAGGTCGAGTCGTTCTCGCACGCGCATTTCGTGCGTGGTGAACCTAATCGATTAAGTTTGATTGTGTGCGTGCCCACCAACAAGCGACGACGATCGCGACTTGGCAAGAAGCGCTCCACACCAGAAGTTCCTCTTTCAGCCGATCTAAACCGTGAAGACATGGCGGATGCGATGCCGTCTTTCATGGAGGATGACAGCTTCAACTTCAGCACGTTTCTCCATGGACCCACAGCAAGTACCCTGCAAGCACCGAGAGAAGCACAGTTTAATCTGACACGTGAAGACGACGCATTGCACAGCAGCCTTGTGAATATTCTTGCATTGCATGCAACAAACCCCGTGATAGCTTCCAAGGCAATGCTCGACGATGAAGTTGGAAGGCCAATTAACGTTGACCAGATCGATACACCCCTCTTCTCGCTCGAGATGATGACGTCGATGGTCGAGTGGCTCGACATGACAGCGTGATTGTTTGACACTCGTGTACGTCGAACCTGTAGGATTGCTAGTGTTGAATACCACTTTGTGTTGCCTCGGGCATATGATCTACTGATTTCGTGGTCAGCTTGTTATACCATTCGTTTGATCAGGATAGTTTTAGTATGCCACTTGGGCCGTGTTCTCGCTAGTCCAAAATCAAGATTTTGGTCGAGGTTTAATACCTAAACTAGCATTTCGTGAAAATCAAGCTCAGAATTAGTAATACCGCAAATTGCTCAAAACTGCCACTTTTAGATTCGGCTCACCTCTAAAACTATGAAATGTCGTTTTGATCGGGATAGGGTAAATTGATCTACAATTAGTAGTAGTTAGATTGTTAATTGGCCTGGTCTTTGGCAAAAACGGTATAATGATCCCAAACACAGCCTTAGAAAATACTGGGTTCCTTAATGATCCTCCTATGTGTGGTGAACCTACTGAAAAATAGCACTATTTACGTGTAACGAAGGTTAGACACGGTTACCCAACTCAATTCGCCTACTGAAATAGGAAACTGTAAACAAACCCACTACAATAAGGACAAAAGGACCGGTATGTTACCGGTATGACATGAAATCCAGAAAGATTCAGAGCTCATCATTGAGCTGATCACACCCTTGTGGGTTGATTTCTGACTGATGTTGACTATCGAAAACAACATGACTCGTATTGACTATGAGGCCCATCCCCGCAGCCTCGCTTTCGCGCCTTTTACGGGTGTGAGCCGCTGGCCATTGGCGCGAATTGTCGGTTGCCACGGTGGCCATGCCATCCGTCCCGCCGCGAGAAGTGCGACGTTCCATTTCGAGAATGCGCTGCGCATTCTCGAAACAACCTCCAAGTGCCAACGCACCGTGACGAAATTCCAGGTGGCTCGGCAACGTGACGGAAGTCCAGACGGGGTGAATACCGGTTGCGTTGTTTTGTAGGAGGCCCGTGGAGTATTAGCCGCTCTAGTGGTGGTTGTTGGTGAGAGAGAGTGAAAGAGAGAAGCAGGAGCGGCCTGCTGCACCACGAAAGAGTGAGAAAAGAGAGAGAGATTTGGTTGAGGTAGTTCGCGTGGCGAGTGAGGTGCGGCGTGTGTGACTGTGAACTGTGGACTGTGGGCTGTGAGGTGGCCACGGACACGGACGCTGTTACTTTTGCCTGCGATTTCCACTTCTGCTGTGCTCGCGTCATTCGCGCTTTTGCTTCATCTGAAGCAGACAGCTCCCTTGACGCTCGCGCAACGCGGTGGGACGCTACCCTCCTCGGCCCATCATAAGCGAGCAAGCGAAAGCGACCATCCTCTTGGAGGAATCCATCCGTCTTGTCTAGTTGTGTGCTTCTCTTCACTTCCTCCACCTCCAACCAGCCGATCCAAATATGGCGTCGTCGCTGTGTCTGCCGCCGATCGCGTCGGGGTTCGTGCGCAAGCTGTACTCAATACTCAACGGCCACCACGCCGCCATCATCGACTGGAACGAGTTGGGCACGGCATTCTCGGTTTTCGACATTGAGATGCTGGTGGAGCGCGTCTTGCCGTTGTATTTCCGGGGCCGACTGGATTCATTCCGGCAGCAGCTTCGCGAACACGGTTTTCAGCGCATCATAATAAGCCACAACGCAACTGCACAGAACCCTTCGGTCGAGACATACCGCCACGCGCATTTCCTGCGCGGGAACCCGAGCGCATTGAGCGGCATCGTGCGCACGCCATTGCCGCGCAAGCGCACGCGCCATAAGAAGCCGGCGACCGCCGTAGCGAGGATTAAAGTGGAGGTCAAGACGGAGCCCATTGTTGCCGACGCGCCCATGGTTAAAGCCGAACCGTGGCCATTGTCGACCGCGTCGGTGGCCTCTTCGACCGCTCTGGGCGACTTGGGGGAATTAAAGTACGCTGGAAACAGCACGAATCCGTTGTTCACTGACGACGAACGATTCGACATCCTGCAGTGGCTAGATATGCCTGCAGTCGATGCCCAGCCATTGTCCGTCGCCAGCAGCGGTGGCAGCATGGACGAGTTGGATCTCTTGATGATGGCTGACGGAGAGTGGGGTGATGATGCCCAGATGGATGATAGAGACGGCGCGGAACATTTGACGACCGAACAAATCGATATGTTCATGCGGATGTTGGCCGTGCCAAGTGCCACCACTGGGTCGCTTGGACGCTCGCCCATCATGCGATCAGCTGGGTGGGACGGCGGCAACCAGTTCTCGGAGGACACGCTCCACTCAATGGTGGAGTGGTTCTCAACGGTGCCGACAACGTGAGCGGCGAGACCGTTTCCCCTTTTGTTGTCTTTGCAGATATTCTTACACCCCTTTCTCGTGAGCTGCGTTGCTGCTGCCCACGACGATCTCGTCGTTCATGAGCGCTCCGCGTACTGACACATTTCGCCGCTCCTTCGTATGTTAGACAAGCCACCCAGAAAAAAGCAAACGACTTTGCATCTCTTCCAACAGCCACGACGAAATCAAGACGAAAAAGCGAACAACCGCCTCGCAGACAGTCCACCTTATTTATCCACCACCATCATAAACAACCAACGGGTGAAACTTCCACGAGAGAAGAACGCCCAGAGACGGAACCACTCCTAACAAAAAGTGTAGGAACAAGACGCCGCGTTGGCCCATACATAGATAGGTTTCGAATATGTAGATAACTCAATGTCAAACATGTCGTTCTGCGTGTAGCGTAGTGGTGTCACCGCGGAATTGGAGACTTCGAGAGGAACGAGGAAGCTACCAAGGACGTCGATCCCAATCTAATCTTCCCAGAGCTGTATCCCTGCTAAAATGCATACCATGTCGGTGATAAATCGGGTTTGAGTCCCTCTATCGATCGATAACCGTTACAAGTCAATACCTTATCCATATGTTGACTCGACCTGCGTCACTCACCCTGCCCGTTAACCTCCAACCGTGCTCATTTCCAAACCTGCAACGGTCCCCAGTCCATGTGCGCCTCCGAGCCCAACACGACCAGCGCGGCGCCGCCGCCGCAGCGCGTCAAGTTCCCCAATGCACTGGAGCGTCCGGAGCTGCACACACCGTATGCGTGGTTCCGGCGCCACGTGTTACTCTTTGGACTGTACTTGGTCTGGATCTGCGGCGTCGCGTTCATGACTGGCATGTGGCTCGTGACGTTTATGTGCTTTGCGCGCACAGCGCTATCGCTCGGCGCTACGCCCGTGCCGTGGCTCGTGCAAGTCTACGTGTTTGTGATGGTGTTGTACTACTCGACCCACCAGCTCTTGTTCCACGCGACGCCGCAGGGCGAATGGAAATGGCTCCGCGCGTTTGGCCGCCGCTCCATGGCCGAGTACCCATACTTTCGCCACGTGGTATGTATCTTTGAAGGCCGCGAAGAAGAGAGTCTGAGCGAGCCATTCAAGCCCATGGTCCCACCCAACGACAAGTCCCTCTTTGCGTATCATCCACACGGCGTGTTGTCGGCCGGCTTTGCGTACAACGGCGTCCACGCGTTTCGCTTCCAAGAAAGCGACGCGCGCTGGCTCGTGGCCGAGAACTTGTTTTGGTTTCCGCTGCTGCGCGATATGATCCATTGGCTTAACTTTGACGACGTGAGCAAGCCGACCTTTGTGGGCCACATGCAGCACGACCGCAATGTGTGCCTTATTCCCGGCGGCTTTGAAGAAGCGACCGTCTACGAACGCGGCAAGCACCGCGTGTTTATCAAGAAACGCTTTGGGTTTATCAAGCTCGCGCTGCAGTTTGGCTACAAGGTCCATGCGGCTTACACATTTGGCGAAGAAGAAACGTTCCACGCACTGCCGTACTTTTTGAAGCAGCGCATGCTGCTCAACAAGTGGAAGGTCCCTGCGGTCGTGTTTTACGGTCGCTTGTTGTGCTTCTTCATGCCGCGCGAGCATATTGAGATCACGACGGTCGTGAGCAAGCCGATTCAAATGCCGCGGATCGAGCACCCGACCAAAGAGGACGTGGCCAAGTACCACGCGCTCTACATCGACACGCTCGTGGCACTGTTTGAACGCAACAAACACAAGTACGCAAACGATCCAACGGTCGAGCTCGAGATTTTTTAAATTCAGGACTTGTCCAGCAATGTGGTGCAGGACATGCACAATCACAGGGTGTGTTGAACCACAGAAGTCGTATAGTATACGAATACCTGTTCATACATTACCATACACCTTACGTAGTATGGTTCATCGTGTCTTACTTTGATTTCGATCAATTGGCGCTTGTAGAAGAGCGCTTCGCAGTACACAATACACAGCTCGTGCACCGACCCACAACCTCAACCGACTACTACGGGAACCAAAAAGCGGAGGAGTATGCGAATCAATCATATATTCGTAGAAAATGTAATGCGTGGTGATCCAACTACCTGCGGAACGGTTAGGCGTATTATGGTCAGACGCGAAGTCAACAGCCTCACAGACGGCTGCGGTTGGAACGACTCAATGTTGGCGCCTCGCTGGGTGTTCTCACGACAGCGTGGCGTGTCCTGGCAGACAGGTTGCGCACTCTTTCGAGCTTCTGGTTGTGACTACGGCACTGAACGGGCGAGCGAGTGCCGACGTGACGCGCGACGTGGGACCACGACTCGAAAAACTTCATCGCCTGAAGGAACTGCTCGTGTTCCTCCTCGGTCCAGACTCCCCTGTTCGTCATCGCCTCAGGCATGGCAGATCAGTGCGTTGGAAATACTCGTTCTTGTACTACGTCCGCTGCTTAATCACAACCACTGTACGTCGTCGTGGGCAGAGTTACTCAAGAAATGAAGACAGAGAGTACGATAACGGTGGCCACTGCATGCATCACCGTTGAAGCGTACGCCCGTTTTATCATATTTTTGAAATATGACATATTTTCAAAAATATCCTCTCGCGAGCTGTGACGGATTGCTCCCCTCTTCTTGAGTAGGCTTCAGGTTAGTCACTTTTCAGTCTTCCGTAAAACGAAAGCGTGCAGATTTGATTGTGTTTGACGCCTTCAACACATGAGTTTCTCGGGATGCTGGGTACTCAGCTTCCCACTCGCTTGTAAGGTCAAGAGTTAGAATATCGCCCACTTGATGTGCAGGTCAGTTGACTGTCACTGTGCGCACAATGTCGACCCTTTGGTTCGCCTCAGCTGGATTGGTTGATCAAGCTGACGATACGCTCAGTCGACTAGGACAAAGCAATAGGATGTGGCATTCACCAGCATTACAGACGATGGTTTCGCCCAGCCCATCCGAAACTGAATAGGTCGTAGACACAGGACAAACGAATGACTGGGTTCATTACATTTGGAGTGTTCACAGAGAAGCACCACAAGATTCAGTTGAGACCTTGAAGTTCATCTGATGAGACAGAGAGAAGATAGGACGACACCATTGGTCAAGATTATATTGTAAAGCCAATCATGTGGGTGGGATTTTACCCTGGCCGTTTCCCATATTTGTGAAATGGGTGGTCGTCTGAGGATATTTTTAAAAATATCCTCTTTGTAGATGCCATCACAAACGGCTGCTCCGAGAGTTCCCATTTCTCGAGTCTCTCACTTGTTGCGACGACCAACGGCTGTGAAGAAGCGAAAGACCAAGCAAAAGCGAGCGAGTGCCGCGTGCCACCGACCCATTTAAACGAACAACGACCATCGGATTGGTCATGCCCGAGGCGACAATGAGCAGTGGAATCTGGACCGAGGAGGAACATGAGCGGTTCCTCCAAGCGATGGAGCTGTTCGAGTCGTGGTCCCATATCGCGCGGCACGTCGGCACTCGCTCGCCCGTTCAGTGCCGCAGTCACAACCAGAAACTCGAAAAGAAAGTGCGCAAAGCCAAGCAGCGCGGCGATTTCCGTGCGCCACGCCGCGAACACCGCGTGCCGCGCATTAACGGTATGTGGTGCGACTGGTGGGTGGATTTCAAAGGCTGACCATTTGAGGTGATGGGTCTCTGCTTGTACTGTATTAGAGTTGACCATGGGTGTTCAGGCGATGAAAATGACCGTGAAGCAAGTCGCGTCGCCGCCCGCGCACACTCCGCCGATCAGTCCGTCTGGGGCTGACGAGCCGACCGCCATTACTGAATGGTTCGATGGGCTCGACGCTGTCACGCACATAATGTTTGCGACCTTCGACTTTGATGACACGTCAATCACCTGCGATCTGGATGGACTTGAGGTCTTGAACGACGTACCGCAAACCGACCTCGACACCTTCAACACTGACCTCGGCGTCGCGATCGAGTGACTCGCGGAAGCGACCCCACAGACGCTGCCGACACCACGCGGATCAAGTTGACTCGACTGATCCAGCTCTTGAAGATGTCTTTGTTGTGACTCCGTCGACTTAAAACGTGCGTTCCCCCCTGGATGAGCCAGGCGGGACCGCGCGTTTTGACTGGACGAAGTCACGGCAAAGGCATCTTTAAACGTACTCGTGCGTGTCTACTGTATGACCACGTCTGTGAAGGAGGCTGTAGGATATCGCCTAGCCATTCAATACACGTCTGTCTTTATATATCCAGAAAAAGCTTTTGATGGTTTTTTCACAGTTCGTTCTCTCGGGCTGGTTCGTGTTTGAGACCTGTACTTGTACTCCTAGCGTCCTCTGCTTGTGCGGTGTCGGGCGTCTCGATCTTGGTGGTCCGCGAGGACGCAACCGAGGCCAGCAACAACACGCCCATGGAATCGAAGTACCGAAGCCCCGGCTCGGCCGTGTTTGCGATACTCAGGAGATGCTGGGAGCGCTCGGTCTTGGACCGGCGCCGCTCCATTTTGGCGCGGAACTTCTGGTCGTGCAGAATCACTTGGCGCGCAGACCGCGTGCCCACGAGCTGCGCAATCTCTTTCCACGAGGCTTTGGGGTTGGCAAATTTGGCTTGGAGGTACCGCTCATGTTCCTCGGTGCTCCACGCACCGACGTTGACAGTGGGTGCGTTGGCCAGTGTCACACTCGCCGGTGGAGCACGCGGAGCGGAGGCTTCTGTTTCTTGTGCAGCGGTCGCGGCCACAATCTTCGCCGCGGTCTCGGCCGCTATGGTCGTTGGTGTTGGCGCTTCCATTAGTGTAGCTCCTCAATTGGCGGTGCGTCTGTTTCTGGGACAACGCGCAAGCCATTGGTCGGACTGGGTTTCATGGCGTTTTGGTAAATAAACCAAACATATCCGTGTTTTCTGTAATGTCGTAATCACGGACAACTGGAACAAGTCATCGGATTCAAAAGCACATCAAAGGAATGGCATCGCTCTACAAGCTGCTTAGTATGGACGTGAGTAAGAAATAGCCTCATACAAAGACGGATGGCCATCACCTCCACTGTCACAAAGTGCTTCCAATTTGGCTGAGCAGAATGATTATCAAGCCGTCTGCTCCGCGACAACGGTAGAAGTCTAGGCGACTGCGCTGCACCACGCCGATTTGACTGTATATTATCTCTTCAACACCCGAGTATGCGGTTAGGACCGTAACCGCACGGTGCTCCTCGCCTCTGTGCTGCTATGTTCTCTGAGCTTTTGCTAGTGGTTGATTCTAGCCTTCGTGGCTTCGATGACAGTAGGATGAACATGTCGATTCCAGATGTAGGTGGTACGAGATTCGAATGCGTCAAACCATCATACACTTGATTCGATCCAAAGATCATTTATTGCAGAGTTGTCCCGTCTAATGACAAATAAAGCGAGAAGACGATGGAAATATAGTCGTGTTTTGTGTGGATATGTAATTGTGGAAATGATCAGAATATACGCAGGCAAAAAGACCCACCGTTGCCTTGTTACTGGATCTTTTCATACTCGTCGCTCTTACGATTTCTCTCCCTTCTCCTTCACCCGGAGTATCCCATCGTCTTCCTTTGCCTTGGCTTTGCCAAACGCCGTCGCTTTCCACGCCGCTTCAAACTCGTCCATACCCGCCACCAACGGCTTTGTGTTGGTAGTGGCATTGTCGCCGACGCCCAACAATGTCTGCTCGTGCTTGCCTTGGTCGTCCTTGTGCAGTTTGTTCCAGACCGAACGCACTTTCTTGTCGCCAATCTGGCGCTCGTGCACGGCCTTGAGGCGACCGGTCGAGTCTTCGTAGCGACGACGCGTGCTGCTCACACGCTGGCCCTTGTCGTCGACAATCGTAGAGCTCGAGTACGTATAACCGGAAAATGAACTGTTTCGCTGCGGGCGATCTGTCGCTTGGTCTTGCTGTCCTTGCTGGTGCTGTGCAGACTGTGATGAACCGTGGCGATGCACCGGCAGGTCGCTGAAGAAGTCGTCGTCGTCATCTGGCGTGCTACGGTCGTGGAACGAAACATGGGACGGCACGGCGAGCATGCTCTCGGGCATGCGATCAAAATCCATGAGGGACTGCTCGATCGACGCCATGGGGTGCCAAACACGTGGTTGAACGAGTTCCCAGGGAGTGAACATGAGTTGTTTGTTGGTATGCTGTGTGCTGTATGTTATGTGCTTGCTGGTAGAATTGAAACTGGAAGGAGGCGGCGGCCGGGAAGGAGTGCTGATCGATATGGAGAGCCTCCCCCTTGTACCAGATACTACGGCTCACCTGAGAGAGTCATGCAACACAGAACTTACTAGAATATATTTGTATGATTGAAGTGTAGATGTGCGCCATGTCGCAGGTGCTAGTTGAAGTGGAGACCCCGATCTGGAAACTTCGAGAACCTTCAGTTTTGCGAAATCGAATGCCGATTGATGACGATCTGTATGGCTTGTCGTAGTTCTTTCAATCAGATAGAAAGAGTTCGACGTCGTCTAGAATGTCGATGTCAGCCAGAAGTCCCACAGTGGATCAACGCCATGCGAAATATCAATCTCGGACTCGCGAAAGAATTCTTCGTCCAGGTGACTGACTTCTGCAGTCATTGCAACCCCAACAAGTGAGATTCACATCGTGCCCAGTATGGTACAGA
>JAADVD010000569.1:0-14196 GCA_023334535.1 Pythium vanterpoolii
ACGATCGCCCCTGTGACCGATTTCGGGGCTGTTGGATCCGGATATCATAAATGTTGAATGCAGTGGACGGTGTGGATGTGACGACGCGGGGCTCTGGTCAAATGCTCTCCGAGACATGGCGATGAGTGGCGCCGACCCTACGACTCGTTCACCTTCGAGAACTGTTGCTCTCCCTGGCGTCAGGATGTGGACGCATGGGCAATTGTGCGTGGTTTCTTTCTTATCATATTCCCCAGTAGCTCTGTACTTCCGTACGAGCTATTGATGTCCGAGAATGCCGGGAAGCAGAGAACGAGAGTGAGTGGGAGTGGGAAAGAGGGTGCTGGCTTCATGGCTGGTTGCTAATCAGCCGGATTTCTCCGTTTCCTGGTGGGTGCAGTACAAACAATCGACTGCGATGAGCGTCTTGGTGAGATCTGATTGTCACACACTCCCGAACTGGGATGCTGTTTATGTAGTCGTCACGCTCTCAATCGGTCCTGGCTAAAGAAATCTGGACACTGGAGGGATACGGAAGCACGCTGATTTTGGTATAGGGGAAATGGCGTCTGCCCACACTTGGAAATCTTCCGTGGTCCCTGACGTGCCAAACGACGCTAGAAGAAGTGTCACACAAGCATCAGTTTGGCCGGCGTGCGATCCGTCCACACCGAATGGCTGGTGTGATGGCACCGCTTGTACTTGACCAGTAGGAAAATCACACCTTATCAGTTCTGTCGTTGATTGTTCGATGTTCTTGCTTCTGGCGTCGCGGCTGGACCAATTGGAAGCCGTGGGATAACGTCACGTGAAACTGTCGTCAATGGATCCTCTACACAATGTATGTCTGTCTTCCCAAACAGCATAGTGTTGTTTGTGTTGCATGGATCCTCATACCGCCAGTCGTGAATCGGTGCACATTTGTATGGCATCAACGGGTGGCTTATTCGGTGTGGTAAACTCACCTTCAGCGATTCGTGAAATAGAGCAATCGGTCTTATGTGTCTGAGATTCCAACATGTCACGAACAAGATATTACAAAGTCTTTTAGAGGGTATTTATTTATGTGAGATGTTTGATGTGTTTTGGGGGAATGATGTCACTCATTAAGCTCCGAATATAAAGTGTCAAGAGAATACAGGTTCGGCAAAATCTGAGACAGACTTCGACTCAAGTGGAAAATTGCGTCCCTCATACCGCGGAGTTCATTACTTTGTCGCATGCAAGGCATCCACCACTGGACCGGTGTCTGCGGATACACAGTCTGTGCAGTGGATCGCCAACTCAACTGAGGCTGTTAGTTTCCATTTTCACATTCCAATCCAACCATGAAGATGTCGACCATCCGTGTTCTCGCTATTCTCTCTATCGGATCCGTTGCCGTCGCTGCACAAGACACCACAGTACCTCCTACCCCAGTGATGACGCCATGGAGGGCGTCTTGTAACCAGGTCAGCGTTGACGGCGACGCGATCTTTTGCATCGACGGGCCGATCTGTAGCGGCAGCGGCGCACAGCCCGCAGGAAGCATGTGTCCAAAGGCTGGTGACAGGGCGACGGCTGCATGTTGGGACTATTTCACTAGCTTTGCCGACGGTCGAGGCTGCGTGGCGCCTGTGGACGCTCAGTGTACACGCATGAACTCGGGTGTGTGGGGATGTGCCTGGAGCGCTGGAGATCACCAATCACGATCAGGCAGCACGTCTAGCTCAGGCTCGAGCGATCCATCAACCACTCTCCCAATCGACTCGAACACGAACACAACAGCGACCTTAAACCCGGAGGACGTTCAAATCCCCAAGACCTTCCTTCCAGCTGTCACCAAGGGCGTATGATACCATAATACAACAGATCGACACGCATCTAATTTTGCTCCCAGCGTTCGCGTGATCGCTGACCACATCATAGCCATTGAACACGGGACTACGCGTTTAATCCTCGCACAACTTCTCCTCGAAGGTTGTGATCTTCACGAAGGCTAGATATACTGCTGATACGACGCGACTGATAGCACCTACCATAGACACCCACAATGTAAAGCATTTCGCTCATTACTAAGCATACATTTTCGAATTCCGTTCGAGCTTTGTGGGCTTTCGGAAGGTTCGATAGTGGCGGCGCTGTGGAATCATCAGGTGTGTACCGGCCGAACTGGGCGTCGCCATACCGATTGTTAGCTTCGCTGCCATGGATCATCACATTTCCGTCGTCTGTGCCGTTAGGAGACAAAATTCGCGTCCAGTTGTGCATAGTCAGGACATGAAGAACACCAGCGATTTCAAAGAGTAATAAAATTATACAGTCATATTGAGTACAAAATTGACTAGTAACCGTCTGAATGATTTCTTCTTATCAATGTTGACGGTGAAGCAGAGCCGAGTTGGAAAGAAAACGTGACGAGTCAGTTGGCTGGAAAGATTGGGAGCACTTCTGGTGGTGTACATGGTGTACATGTATGTATCCAAGCCTTCGTCATAAAAATTGTGGGCTCCGCTCAATGCATGTAGAGCACGGTTCAGTCAGTCCGCGTGTCTCATGTCCCTTGAAAATCGTGGCGCTTGGAACTGCGCCGCTCAACTCGATGCTCATTCTCCAATTTGATCTCTGCGTCAACTATCAAAAGCCATATACCTCTCAGCATGAAGGTCCCGACCGTACTTCTCACGCTTCTCTCTTTCTCGGCTACAGCAGTAACTGCCCAGACACCTGCTACACTCTTTCCAGCCCAAACTCCCGTTGTGATGACTACCACGCCAGTCGTTTCGGCTGCGTCGTCCCCGGGCCAAACACCGGCAGCGACTAAGCCTTTGCGGTCGTGCTGGGACATCAGCGTGGAACGCGATGCGACGTACTGCATTGATGGACCTATATGCAGTGGAGGTGGAGCGCAGCCAGCCGGCTGGAACTGCCCGAAGAAAGGCGCGGTCGCGGTCGCCGACTGCTACAAGTACCTCACAAGCTACGCCGATGCTGGCAAGTGCGTGGCCCCCGTGGATGCCGAATGCCGTGTCATCAAGACCGGGGCATGGGGCTGTGTGTGGAACAGAACGCCCACAACATCAGTGACACCATCGCCAACAGTGCTCCAGCCCAACCCAACACCAGCCAAGCCGACGACATCGAATTCCACGATGACTCTGCCGAACGGCAACGGCTCTACTAGATCCCACTCGAACTCCCACTCAGGTTCGGGCTCGCGCGGACCTACGGTGACGAACCCAGTCAACGTCTCGTCCGTCGAAGACGACGAAACTATTCAGTTCCCCAAGACAAACACAAATTCGCTTGAAGCGACGACGCTGTCGGCTGCCACCACAAGCACCAGTGAAATGCATCGTAGTTCGTCAGGGGCGGTGGCCGGCGGCGTTGCTGCCGTTGCAGGTATTGCCTGCGTGGCCATTGGTGCGGCAGTTTATCGTCACTCCAAGTCGCGACAGCACGAAACCATTGACATCGAATCGGTGATCACTACGCCCGACGCTGGCGGCCGCATGAGCGCAACCGGTATCAACGCACCCCAGACCCCGCCACTGCGAGCCTCGCGTCAGTTCTTCTGAGGAAGAAGCTATCGGTTGAAAACAAGAAGGTTGAATTGAGTAGATGAATACGACCATTTGATCTTGTTGCACAGCAGTTCACAGAAATCTCGTGCGATTGGTGATCTTCTCGAGTGCACCCATATGCCTTTCATACCAGTCTCATGACGGCATTGTTTTGGTGCCAGAACGATGGAATTTTTCATCGCTGGGTGCTTTATTTCGAATGGCGACATGCTAACACCAGGTGGCTCGTTTACTGTGTAATTTTCATTTTCGCAAGTGGCGTCAGACCTACCCCCACCATCTGGCTCCCACTTGATAAATAGAATATTTTTACTCCTACTTACCATTTTATAGAAAAAGAAGCATGTGAATTCGATTTTGCACCTCTAATAATTGATCTTGCGTGCTATCAAGCGTTCTGCCTCGATGTCACGCATCTTGCTTCGTTACCTACCCCTTATTGAACACTCCCAAAATGTGTGGCAGCACTTCCGTCCACACAGAAGCTGCCAAAATACTCGCGATCATACGACACCACAACAGACCGGCCCGGGTGCGATCGCCATTCCGCCAGGCAACAGGAGCATGTGACGTTACACTTGGTTTTTGTATGGCTGGCCTGCTTGGCGCGAAGGAAAAAGCAGCCCACTCCCAGACGCATATTCTCTCTCTTCCTCCCTCGACCAATCTTGGATTCTTATAGTGGCCACCACGGCGTGAGAAAGGGAAAACTCCAAGCATGGCGTATCGACCGCCGCAGGGTGGCAACCAGAACGCCCGCATCCCCGAGGACGAAGCGTACTACCCCAATGACACGCCGCACACAGTCGGCGTGGGCACAACTAGCGCGCGTTTCCATGATGGTATCCAGCACGGCCACCCGCAGCCGTCGTCAGCCCAGGACACGGCCGCGTTAATGCACGGTCATGCATTCAGCAGCCAGCCGAGTCCGAGTCCGTACCAGCCGAGCGCGAGCCCGGCCTTGACCAAAGGCATGAGCGACACGCAGATTGCCATCACGGAACTCACCAAAGCCGAAGATCGCGAAGCGCTCGGCAAGATCACGGTCCACGGCTGGATGCACAAGCAAGGCACGCGCGTGTTCAAAGGACCGGTCGCCAAGTCGTGGCGCAAGCGGTACTTTGCGCTCGAGAACAACAAGATCTACTATTTTCACGACCCAGTCGACTGCCGCAAGTTTTTCAATTCGCGCAACGGCGAGCTCGTGGTCGGCGCCATCGACTTGCGTGATGCGTTCAAGCTCGAGCAGAGCGAGCGGCTCGATTTGCCGGCGCGCGGCATTGCGATCCACACGCGCCACCGCGTCTGGCTGCTCTGCCCCGAGACCGAGTCGGACTTTGCCATGTGGTTTGACGCGCTCGAGTTTACGATTATGAGTTCGGGCTCGGGCAATGTCGTCAAACGCGAGCTCCCCAATGTCCGCGCGTACGAAATGAAAGGCCGCTTCAGCTTCCGCATGTGGTACATCATCTTTGTGGTCACGGCGCTCATTGAGCTCGCCGCCATTGTGCTCTGGTTCCCGCTCGGCATTGAGCCGTGCGACATTCGGTACAAGAACGAACCGTGCTCAACGATCCAACTCACGCGTGCTGCCAATATTCGCTGCGGTTCGAAGCCGTTCAACGGCATGTGGGACCCGCCAGAGTTCTACCGCTGGTCGGCGGGGATCAAGGAAGTCCAGTGCTTTCGCGAGCCCCGGCTCGCCCACTGGGTGTCGTACTTTCTCTTTTACTTGGCCGAGTTTATCTCGATCATGTTGGGGTTCATGTACTACCTTGGGATGTGGAAGCCCGTGCGCCGTGGGGCCCAGTACCTCAAGGACTTTCAGCCGCATTTTGCTCCGTCGAAATGGCCAACTGTCGACATTTTGCTCTGCCATTATGCCGAGCCGGCCGAAGACACGATCGCGACGCTCGAGAAGATTGTGCACTTGGACTACCCGCCGCATCTCTACCATGTGTGGATCTGTGACGACGGTTACTGCAAGGCCAAGTGGGAACCCGGTGCTGTCGTACCGAAGGTCGGCATTAACCGTGGCGTGATTGAGGATGCCGGCGACGTGCGGCGCGAAGTCGCGCAATTTATGTTTGAACGCGTGTGCGAGTCGGACGATATCGAAGTGGACGAGTGGCGCAAGCAGCACACAACCGTCAAGATGCCGCAGACGACCAAGCCGCGGGTGTTGGCTCGTACGGATTGTGCCGTGGGTTCGGTGCGTGATGACTACGATTACGTCTCGCTTGGGTTCCCCAAGGTTACGTTTGTGGGCCGTATCAAGCCGCCAGTGCACCACAGTAAGGCCGGCAACATTAACAATGTGCTGTACAACGAAGGCGCGTGCGCTCGCTACTGCGTAATTCTTGACAACGACATGAAGCCGCACCCGATGTTCCTCCAGGCAACGCTACCCTTTTTCTTTGACACCCCCAAGAACGCCAAGATTGTGCACTGCTGCGCGCCGGGGTGCCGCGACATTGGCAAGATCTGCTGCTCCATGTGCCAGAGCGCCGGCGTTCCCGACAACGAGATCTCGTTCTGCTCGAAAGACTGTTTCAAAGCGTCGGCCCACGTCAAGTCGAGTCTCCACCGTCGCCAGGCGCAAAACACTGTGCTTGAACGCATCGTGTGCAACACGTGTGGCGCCAAAGTCAACGCCAAGAGCGGTCTCTGCAAGCGGTGCAACAAGACCGCGTCGCATGGAAGTGGGACTGGCAATGGGCATCGCGATTCCGGGACGTTGGTGGATATCAGCGGCGACGACTACTCGGACCACGTGAGTGTGAACCAAGTCGGGTACGTGCAGACGCCGCAGTACTTTGAAGACTGCCTGCAGCTGCGTCTCGGCGATCCGTGCAGCCACCGGAACTCGACGTTTTTCGATTCGGCGCAGACGGGCATGGACGGCTACGAGTGTGCGTCGTTTGCCGGCACGAACGCGATCTTCCGTCGTGCGGCATTGGACTCGGTGTGCGGGATCCAGTACGGCTCGCTGACCGAGGACGCGTACACGGGCAAGATGATGATCGACAAGGGTTGGAAGGGTTACTACTTTCGCAAGGACGTCGAGGGCGAAGAGAGCGAACGCATTCGGTTGGCCGAAGGCGCCGTGCCCGAGACCGTGTCGGCGGCGCTTGCGCAGCGCAAGCGCTGGGCCAAAGGCAATTTCCAGATCTTTTTGCGCAAGAAAAAGTCGCTCGTGGACCCCGAGTGGGTCGCGCCGCACGTGGAGCTACCGCAACCGCGCCCGTACAGCCGGTTCATGCGCTGGGTGTTCAACATGAACTTGACCATCTACCCGATCGGGTCGTTCCCGGCGCTGTTTTTCTTTTACGTGACGGCGTACTTTTTGTACAGCGGCAACGCGCCGATCTACACGGCGGGCTTGCGCATTCTCATGGCGCTCGTGCCCAAGATCATTGCGCAGAGCGTGCTGTCAGCGCTGTCGAACCGTACCGTGGACAATGGTGACGTGCTGCGCAGCCAGCAGACGTGGTTCTCGTACGCGTTTGCACACACTCTGGCCGTGTTTGAAGCGATTTACTGGAAGATCACGGACAAGGAAGCTGCGTGGGCCAACACCGGCGCGCTCGGCGGCAACAGCACGATGGAGATTCCCAACTTGGTCGTGTTTTTCACCATGGTGTTTGGTGTCTTGTGGGCCATTGTGCGCTTTTTTACGGGCTACAACAATGCTGAGACGACCCACGGCACGCCGCTGCTCTTCGCGTCCATTTTCCTCGGCGTCTTCACGGCCAGCCAGCTCGGCCCCATGGTACGCATGAGTCTCCAGACCTACTTTGGCTGGAGCCACAAGAGCCTCACGGACCACGGTAACATTGTCGGCAACTTTTCGCTCGGCATTGTACTCGTCGTCTTGTGCTTCTGGGTCTTTGTCGAAACCCCCGACCACCAGATCTTTGGTTAAGTCGGTTTGCAGTCCAGCAGCCAACCTTCCATTGTAGTTTTTCTGCCCTTGCATTTCGCAGCGCACAGCTCATTCTAGATCAAGAACAAACGCAACAAAAATACTCCCTGAGAGATAAGTCAGCTACAGACACGTTCAGAAATGCATCAAGCGTTTGCTCCTGTAATACATCCACTCTCGAAATGCATGACATTCCAGATCTCCGTCTCTGCAGCACTGCATGGTGTGCCTTTTCTCACTTACTAGTGTTCGTTGATTAACACCGCCTTGCGACTGTTCATCGTCAAAGACTCACGACGAGTACACTTGATTGCACTGATAAGCCAGCAACAATTTTTATAGACCTCCAATCCTCTATGCTTTGTCCTTCCATTTGGGGATGCGCAAGTGATGAGCAAGGGTACTGATCCTAAATTACACCTGATCACTCGTTTTTGCTGGATTCGCCCACAACTGACTGTGATAATTTCGCGAGTTGCGTTACTTCACCAAAACACCCTTGGCGACAAAATGCTCATGAAGGATCTGGCACGAAGAATGCTACATTTCTAATCGTCTTGCGGTCTTGCGTTCTTGGACCTATTTGATGTCGATATGTGTATTCGCGTCATTTTACAGACAGCTCCTAGAACCTACAACCATCGCGACAAGTGGGAGTACTCCTTCTACGAATGTGGCGTGCATGGATTCGATAGGGCCGACCTCTTCACGGCGTGCCAATGGTGCGCTACGGCTTAAAACAATTTGTCTGAAAAAACCATTCGCAATATTTGGTGGACGGCCAACATTATCCCTGATAGATCCAGGATGAACTATCTTGCAGGTTTACTATAATTCAATACATATCTTTAGGGGGTAAGTCTCCTACTCGTTTGGGCCCTCGATAACCTTTCAGGTTCGATCTTTCAGATGTGCTTATCCATGGAAATAAGCGTACTGTGTATGGCTCCGAAGATCGCGAATACTAGAAGTAGAGATCACTTGCGGGGAGACCAGAAGCTCTATTGCAACGAATCAGATCTACTTTGATCAACCCGTGAGGGTTAGTGGTCTAGCCTACTTACTTGTCGATAGGGTCGTTTTGATGAGCTTGATGTAGTTCGTTGTTTCCGCGTCAATATTATCAGCACACCCTACGTATCTCTCTAACTATAACGGAAAGGTGTGCCGACAAGTGGAGCACAGTATTGACAATACTGTGCCTACAATGCATCCGCGTTTCACAGTGACGCACTCAGCGTCACTACCGACTGAGAGTTCTGTGGCCACTCCACGTAGCTCAACGTCATCACCAATCAATGAGCTGTAAGGATGCGACCAGTGAAAGATCCACGACGTTTCGGAATGAGGGGATCAGCAAGTGCCGCTTATTACGAAAGTCTTATCTCCTACTTGTAATTTCCCTCATAATGCGATCATATCAAATTCCTAGCTGTGCGAGGTGTAGATGCTTTTTCTACTGTATGTTATGGTTTATTTGTAAGGTTGATATATCCTTGCTCCGCTTGATTTGCTTGTGAGGATTCGCATGACGACTGCCCTGCTTCTGGTACCAGTACAGAACGGAATGGTGGGTAACGATATGACTGACATTGGAACACCGCAGCGGAGGTTTTGGCCTCAGCAACTCTATAATAGGCACAAAACAAGGGCCACTTACGGTGCTTGAGAAGTACAGGATCCCGTCCTTCCAAATTGCAGATCTCAGCGATTTCCGGATCGAGACGAGTCGTGGGTGCTGAGCTGAGGTTCTTTGATTCGATCG
Organism: Pythium vanterpoolii; assembly: GCA_023334535.1. NCBI lineage: Eukaryota > Oomycota > Peronosporomycetes > Pythiales > Pythiaceae > Pythium > Pythium vanterpoolii. Next base: position 9,233 of record JAADVD010000569.1, read on the forward strand.
TTTTCTATATCATGCATGAGCTGTGTTCCGATCAATCTCCTAGGAATTGATGACGATGTGGGCAGAAACGCGCGGTCGACAAGACCAACGTTGGTCAAAACATCGAATAATCGAACACAAAGGTGCAAGCTACCAACAATTGGAGACAGCCAACAATTCTAGAGCAGTTATTGGAAGTTGTGTTGGGCGTAGAATTCACCCATGAACAATGCAATTGATATGTTGGTACAAATTTTTTGGCTCCAACTCCAACTCCAATGCCAATTCTAATCTGCCCTCACTTAAACTAGCGAGTTACTCAATTCCAATCTGCACGTCTAATAACTGTGAAAAAGGGTGTAAACCAGATCCAGGGATATCGCCCGTTTGCGATACCGGTGCATAGCATCAGCACCAAATCACCACATGTCCGCGTCTTGCGCTGGTTGAACTTGCTGTTATTTGAGGCTACACCCAGAAACCTCACCACAGCGTACCGTGCTCGGACAATTAGGATCGTTGGCTTAGTCGCCAGGTTAGTTTGGGAAATGCCGTACCTAAAAGCTCCGATGGATGACGCCTCCAGCACTACAAATATAGAGTACAGTCCTCCACTATCGTTACACGTACGAGAATGGCGACTCCGTCCGCAGCAGCAAACAACTGTGGCTCTATGAGAAGAGAAGACCTTGCAATTCTGTTAACCATGTCCCTTTTATTCAGTCCACACAACAGCTTCAGCGTTCAGCTGATTCGCAGAGCCCATCTCCATCTGAACATGTCTGACTCAGACTCTATCAGCCGAATTCCTGAAAATTGAAGAACACAATCCGACTTTACCTCCTAGCCCTTGTTAGAATATCTTGCTCGTAAGCCATTTTTTCTGCAATTCCAATTATTGAAACTCCAGATTTTGAGTACTGTCCAAGAAACTTCGTTTTCTTGATGCAAGTACGGTGCATCCGGATGTGGGTTCGCCCATTTCGACCAAACCCAGGCGACTTTACGTGCCCATCTTCGGTAATCAATCCACTCGACCTGCGAGCGTACGCGAACAGAAGTGCGAGCGTACGCCCGTCCCACCAAGCTCGGGATACCGCATGGAAGGTTGCCGTCCTCCGGAATCCCGAGTCCGGATGGGTGTGCATAGAGAGGGGCCAGGTTCCCCACGCGGAATGGCACACCGCTCCATAGAACGGAAGTGGAGGGCGAGACTTTTGTTCTCCCTTTCCTGCCTTGGACACGGCCGGGATCTGCGCTTTCGGATTTGGCCCATATTCCCAATTCGCTCACTCGGCCATTTGCCTCCAAGCCCTCAAGCCACGCCAGACCGCGTCTCTTGATCCAGTGTCCAGTTCTCCGGATAGAGCGTCTAGGAAATCCCCCAAGCTCGATCCATCATGGCGCCCAGCAAGAGTTGGTTCACGCTGGAAGACTGCAAGATGGCATTCAACCTCTTCTGCTGCGTCTACGGCGTCGGCACACTCGGCATGCCCGGCAACTTCTCGCGCGCTGGCCCGGCGCTCGCCTTGGTCGCCATGGCGTTCATGGCTGTCGCCAATATCTACTCGTCGATTGTGTGCTCCAAGGTCATGCTCATGGCGCCGCGGTCGGTCAAGACCTTTGGCGACCTTGGCGAGTGGTGCATGGGCAAGACTGGGCGGTGGCTCATTGTGATCTCGCACACGGCAGTGTGCATTCTGATTCCGTGCCTCTACCTCGTGCTCGGCGGAACTTTCTTGCCGGCGCTGTTTCCTGGCACGTTCTCGGACGTGACGTGGATCATCTTCATGGCCTTGAGCTTGATGCCGATCTGCCTGATTCCGACTCTGAAGGAAGGCGCCGGCGTGGCGTTTGCTGGGTGCCTCGGCACCCTCCTCGCCGACGTCATTGGCATTGCGATTTTGCTTCACGGCATGAGCGGCCACCCGTCCGTGCCGACGCCGGAGATCTCGTTTGACCAGGTCGCCACGACGTTTGGCAACTTGTCGCTCGCGTACGGCGCTGGCATTGTGATCCCGGCGTTGCAGCGCCAGCACTCGGAGCCCGAACGCATGCCGCGCGTCATCATGGTCACGCTTGTGCTCATTTCGGTGTTCTTCATCGCGCTCGCGAGCTCGGGCTACACCGCGATCGGGTGCCAGATCTCGGGCAACTTGCTGTTTAGCATCTTCCCCGACTCGGTCACAGGCCTTGCCAAGCTCGGGTTCTTCCCCAACAAGGGCTGGGCCGTGCTCGCGTACTTGTTCATGCAGCTCCATATTACGATCGCGTTTGCGGTCATTCTCCATCCGGCGCTGTACGTTTTTGAACGCACCCTGCTCGGCATGCACAAGAAAAAGGAAGACGACATCGAGGCCTTGCAGTACCAAGCGGTCGAGACCCCCGCGACCGAAGAGAAGCCGCGTCTGTCTAAGAACTCGGTCGTGTCGGTGGCTGATCTCTACCGCGACCAGGACGAGCTTGATGAGTCGCACGAGTACAAGGGCCTCGCGCACAAGTACGTGCCGCTGCGCATCGTCATCATCGCGCTCATGACCTTGTTCTCGATCGCGTTGAAAGATCACTTTGGCAACCTTGCTGACTTTATCGGTGCTTCGGCCGTGTCGGTGAGCTGCCTCATCATGCCGATCGTGTTCTACTTTAAGAAGACGTGGACCTCGCTCCCCATCTACGAAAAGGTCTGGGGTATCATTGTGATTATCGCCTGTGCGGTGCTCGGCTCGTACGTGACCTACACGACCGGCAAAGCGCTTTTCGAGTCGGCGGAAGTGCTGCCAACGGATCCCAAATTCCCGTTCTGCCACCCCGAGCACGAGTTTGAACTCTACTACAACGCGTCGGCGATCCGTACTTAGAGCCGGTGGTGAGCATACACATTTGTGTAGAAAAATGGTGCATGCTGTTCTCATGCACAATTGTAGTCGTTCTAGAGAAGATGCAAATCACAGCGTACTTGATCGTTCTTCTTTCTCTTGCGGTGCCTTCTATACCATCGCGGCTGGACACCCACGTCGACGATTGATGGGCTGTCATGTGCATCTATTCAATTCCTCTCAATCACAAGACACTGTCACAGACTACGAGGGATCAGGCGAAGGGATCCTGTGCTTCTCGACCGTAGTTTGTGCGTGGTGCGAGAAGATCAGATCCCCAAGTGGATACATTACCGCGTTACCGTGACTAGTCACTATTGAGTGGATACACTATCTCAGACAAGTCGAAACCACACCGTAACTCGCCCAGCTACATATTCCATGTTGATCGTACTGTCTACAAGCGCGTTCGTGTGCGTGGAGAGATTGATTTGAAATAGATGAAATATACACTACAGCTGTGCGGCTGTCACGACCTTCTAACCAGTAGGTCGGGTGGTACTAGCAGCATTTGCTTACATATCAGCCTTCGCGAAGAAGCCACGCGAGCCGCTGTACGGTGGCGTCAGCGGCGTCGTGCTCGTGTTCTGTCGGCTGTCGTTGATTGGCGTGTGAACGGCCTCTCCGTACTCGGGCACTTCCTCACGACGGTTCTGCTTGCGGCGGTAAAACGCCGCAGCCGCAATGGCGCAGACGATGCCGGCAACCGCAGCAACAATAGCAACAACGGCACCGGCGGAGCTCGCCCCGCTGGCCGACCCTTCGACAGAGAAACTCGACTTGGTGTTGGACGTTGGGAACTGGATATCGTCGGGATTCTGTGCTTCGGCCGAGGTCGCGTTGACTGGGATCGTACTGTTACCGGCGCTCCCGGCTGCCTGGGACCCACCCATGGACCCCGCACCCATGGACCCCGCACCACCAGATTCCGATGTGCCATTGTTGCCCGTATTCCAGACGCATCCCCACGCACCGGTCTCGATGACTTTGCACTCAGCATTTACAGGGGCAACGCAGTCGTTCCCAGCCGCGTGGCTGGGAACATAGTCCCAGCAATCGGCCGTGGCGACATCACCAGTCTTGGGGCAGTTGGTGCCGGCGGGCGTGGGGCCATTACCACTGCAGATAGGACCTTGGATGCAGAACGTCGCATCGCCTTCGACGCTAACGTCCCAGCAACCCTGTGCTCCCTGCGACTGGGTCATCGCCGGCGTTGGCGCAGGAGACTGTTGGCCGGCGACGACCGCCGAGCCGATGGAGAGAATAGCGAGCGCGCACATAGAGAGCTTCATCGTAACCGCGGGGTGTGGGTTTACGCTGGTGGGGTATTCGCTTGCGAGGTCGAGACGAAATTCGAGAATGAACAACCAAAAGAGGTGAGTCCAGCGATCTCGGTCAGCATCCACCATACACCACCTACAGTATAGTCTATACAGTATCTCTTAAACCCTCTCAATGTTCGCAATCTAGGTGAGCATGCGTGTGACAAGCTCATCGAATCGCCAAGAACACTGACAGCGCGGCTGCGCGGCACGACTTTTCCGAACAAGACATTGAGCCATGTCACAGACCCGATTCTGTCTCCTCTCGACAGTTTATATGATGGACTGTGATTTGCGTATTGCAGTTGAGTTGACTATTTTTTACCTCTCTATATACATACCCTCTCGTACATGATTTGTAGAGCTACTCCTTTTTATGTGCCAGCGGATACGCTTTGGCGGTGAACTCGACCTTCGGTTTCGACAATCACTCGGGCATTCTGGCTGGAGACCAAATATTTAATTGTTCACCGTCATCACGCTGTACAGTCGGATACGCAGCATTCACACTCCACATCTCGTGGTGAAACCACATCTGTTAAAATGTCAGGTACACCACAGTAAATTAGTGTACCTCCTGATGTCGCGCGTCAGGCATTGCACAATCCATGCATCAGTTAAGCCTGCATTGTCGAAGTCGATGAGTGCTGTAGCAGGATTTGACGGCCAGGCGCTCTAGCCGTCCGATCTACATACAGTATCAGATATATCATCACTGACCTCACACAACAGTGTGTAGTCTAAGGAATGAAAGCAAACAACAGTGGATTACAACATCAAAGGAAGG